>ML838750.1:21193-49839 GCA_009831015.1 Picea engelmannii
TTGAAACCCTAATTCACTGTTGACTTCTATTTTTAGCTCATAATGACTTAAAAGCATTGTTAACTCTTGTTAGCTCAATGTCACTTTCCGAATATAACACCTATGACTGGGGTGACCTCTAGTAAAGCGTTGTTAACTCTTGTCAGCTCAATGTCATTTTCCGAATATAACATCTGTGACTGGGGTGACCTCTAGTAAAGCATTGTTAACTCTTGTTAGCTCAATGTCACTTTCTAAATATAACACCTGTGACTGGAGTGACCTCTAGTAACCATGTTTACCCCTCTTTGGCCCTGGCTATAGTCTAACGGGGTGGTTTAGACCATTAAGCCTCCTCTTCTGGAGCTCCTATTTGGAAAGGGACATTACACGAAATGTCGAAATGATCTCGACGGTCCAATGATCGAAATCAACGGTCCACGTTGAATCCTGCCTTTCGAAGGTGGATCTACCCAACGCTTAACTTCCCCCACAACTTCCTTGTATCCTATGGTCCTCGTGATTTCGGGAGTTCTCCTCGGAGAATTCTGACCGCTCGATTCCTTCCTTGATAGCTCCTTTGAAATAAACTAGTATTCTTATACTGGAACTCAAATCCTGCGAAATGACTTCGACTCCCACCTGTGAACACTTCAAAGGCGTTAACCCTTCTGATCTTTTCTCTGACAACTTCAAATCACAAAAGAAATCTTTCACGCACTCCTTGCGGAAATCTATCAAATACTTCTGGGTATTTGAAATCCCGACTCTGTGCACTTTCTCTGCAACAACAGTCCTTCAATCTCTCATCCTTAGTTGATAAGTTCTAAGGCCTCGACCAGCCTGTGCACACCTTGCATGGCTTCTATGCTTGTCTTGCACTTCTGCTGAAACGAGAACAATGGTATCCCTCCTGAGATTTCAGATATAGACTCTGAGTCTTTGTCAACGCACTCCTTTGCAGGAAATTCTCACTCAGGATGAGAAACAATTTAAACTCATTTCCTCTCTCTCTCTCTCTCTCAGATTTCAAACATCCAACATGAAATCATACATACACATAGTATTAAATCAAATGCACCATAGAAAGAGTAAGAACTATAAACAAACCATTCGGCATGTGTACACAGAAAACATCATGACACCATGAATCTTAATCAAAGCTTCATATATTAATTCAAGATTATGTACATTGGTTCTCCTCTACAATTCTTCTACAGCTCTCTTCTTCTCTATGCTAATATGCTTAATTGATCTAATTTTTAAAAATGAATACAAAGATACAAAGATGAGGGTTTCTATAGTCGTTTTCCCTCTTGTTCCTAAAACTGTCTAATCTAGAATTTTAAATCCACCTACTTTCATTAACTATGCATAAATGCCTCTACGTTCTTCAGATGAGAGAGAATCGCTAATGATATGTTTACAATATGAAAGTACACTTTCTTTTAACCATTACATTAATGCTTCAAAACATTTCCAAAACATGTAAATGTATGTTGCACTTTCCAGTTGTCTTTTGCCTTCATGCTTGCTTGTTGTTGGCGATGCTCCTACATCATACTCCCTCACTTTAAAATTTTCATGGACCCTTGTTCATGAGTTCTTGTACGGTCTGTCCATGCTTCTAAATTTCTGCTTCATCCTCCCAACTGGCATCTTCAACTAGATGTCCCTTCCATTTGACCAAGTATTCAAAATACTCTTTTCTTCTGGTCCTCTTGCTGACCCTCTTATCAATTATACTTTCCATCTGTGGCTTTTTAGCTACAGGCATTTGTTTAGTCCATTGAACCTCTGTCCGTTCATTCTCTTCTCCTGCTTCTTCAGCTCTGTAAGGGTACAAATCTGAGATGTTGAATATCGGTGAAATTCCGACCCCATCAGGTAATTCAATCTCATATGCATTTGCCCCAAATTTCTTCATGACTTTGCATGGTCCAATATTTTTCATTTTCGGTTTGTTATATGTTCCCCTTGGAAACCTCTCCTTCCTCAGATGTGCAAGAACCAGATCACCAACTTCAAACTGAATTTCTCTCCTGTGTTGATATGCTCTGCGTTTATACTCTTGACTCGAACTTTGCAAACGTTCCCTCACTTGGCTGTGAAGTTCCTTCATTGCCTCTGCAAAATCCTTTGCACTAGCACTTCTGAATTCATTCTGTTCTGAATCCTTCAATTCAGCAACTCCCCTTGGTTGCATTCCATACACAATTTGGAATGGGCTCTTTCATGTGCTTCTGTTGAGTGAATCATTGTAAGCAAATTCTGCATGTGGCAGAATGTGATCCCACTGACTGTGGTGTTCAGTCACTAGGCTCCTCAGTAAATCTACCAAGATTTTGTTCACAACTTATGTTTTACCATCCGTATGAGGATGATAAGCTGAGCTAAATGACAAACTTGTCCCCAGCTTCTTCCATAAAGTCCTCCAGAAATGTCCCACGAACTTGGTGTCTTGATTAGAAACAATACTCCTTGGTAAGCCGTGAAGTCTGACGACTTCTTTGAAAAATAGGTTCACAATATGTGTTGCGTCGTTGGTTTTCTGACATGGTATAAAATATGCCACCTTTGAAAATCTGTCTACCACCACAAAGATTGAATCAAATCCTCTTTGCGTTCTTGGCAACCCCAATACAAAATCCATGCTCACTTTATCCCACGGCCTCTCAGGTATGGGTAATGGCTGGTATAACCCTGTGTTCTGCCTTTTTCCCTTTGTGTGCTGACAAATTCTACACATGTCCACAAATATCTTAACATATGTCCTCATCCCTGGCCAAAAATATGAGCCACTTAATTTTGAGAATGTTTTGTCATGACAGAAATGTCCTGTCAATCCTCCACTGTGTTTTTCTTTCAGCAGATTCTCCCTCATGGAGCATTTTGGAATACATAATTGATTGCCTCTGAATAATAATCCATCCTCGATCATATATTCAGTCCATTGACTTCTGTCCCTAAGAATTGTATTCTCAGATGCCTCATACGCCTCTTTGAAATCGGGGTCATCTCTGTACATGTCCTTGAGGTTATCAAAACCCAATGTTTTGACTCTGAACTCCTGCATAAGCAAACATTTCCTGCTCAAAGCATCAGCAACTTTGTTAGCAATTCCAGAAATATGTTTAGTTACAAAAGTAAAATTTTGCCTATATTCAACCCATTTTGCATGCTTTTGGTTCAACTTTTCCTATTGAGTCACAAATTGTAAAGCATGATTATCGATGTACAAAACAAACTCTTTAGGGACCAAATAATGTCTCCATTTCTTCAGCACTTGTATGACTGCATAAAATTCTTTGTCATATGTTGAATATTTAATCTTTGCTTCATTCAGTTTTTCATTGAAGTACGCGATCGGCCTGTCGTCTTGGCTCAAGATCACTCCAATTGCAAACCCACTTGCGTCACATTTGACCTGAAATGTCTTACTGAAATATGGCAACACCAAAATTGGTTGTTCAGTAATCTTCTTTTTCAACAGATTGAAACTTTTCTCTGCTTCTTCTGTCCATTGAAAATACTTATGTCTTTTCTTCACTGTGTCCATCATCGGTGCGCTAATTCCACTTAAATTTCTGATAAATTTCCTGTAGAAACTAGCCAATCCATGGAAGCTTTGAACCTCAAATACACTCTTTAGTGATGGCCAATTCTTAATTGCTTCTACCTTATTCGGATCCATTTTCAGCTCATTTGCAGAGATCACAAAACCCAAATAAATGAGTTTTGTCCTCATAAATGTTGATTTCTTCATATTTATCAGCAATTTCTCTTGATGTAATCTCCTCATCACTATAGCTAAATGATTTAAATGCTCTGCTTCTGTCTTGCTGAAAAATTAATATATCGTCAAAATATACAATGACAATTTTTCCTATGAAATCCTTCAGGACTTCATTCATCAATCTCATGAAAGTACTGGGTGCATTTGTTAAGCCAGATGGCATAACAAGCCATTCATACAGCCCCTCATTCATCTTGAATGTTCTCTTCCATTCATCACCTTCTCTCATACGAATTTGATGATATCCTCTTTTCAAATCAATCTTTGAAAAAAAAATTGCTCCACTCACGCAATCCATCAAATCATCCATCCTTGGTAAAGGAAATATATACCTAATGGTAATCTTATTGATTTCCCTCGAGTCTGTGCACATCCTCCAGCCTCCATCTTTCTTTGGGCTGAGCACTATTGGAACAGCACATGGACTCAAGCTCTCTCTAATCAATCCTTTGTCCATCAAATCCTGGACCTGTCTCTTGACCTCTTCATTCTCCTGCGGCGTTAATCTATATGTTTCTTTGTTTGGTAAACTAGCTCCAGGTATAAGATCAATATGATGGCTTATACTTCTGATAGGTGGCAACGAACGAGGTAATTCGTCCACTACTATATCAGTGAACTCTTCCAGCAACTTTTGGATTTCTTCTGGTAAATCATCCACTCTTGTACTGGTTAAAACAATTCTAAGCTTCCTGACCACAATAAATTGTGTATCTTCCTTCTTCTTAACCTTCTTAAGAAGTTATTTCCCACTCATGAGAAGTACAGTGTTGCTCACCTATGGTTTCACTTCTTTATCCTTAATCGACAGAAACATGTGAGTTCTCCCATTCTTCTCCAGGGTGTATGTGTTATTTCTCCCATCATGAATCACATTCCTGTCATATTGCCACGGTCTACCCAGCAATAGATGAAAAACATACATGGGAATGACATCACAAAGTATTTCATCCTTATATCCTCCTATTTTAAATTCAACTAAACATTGTTTAGTGACATTTACCTGATGTTCTTTTTGTAGCCACAAAAATTTGTATGGGTTTGGATGTTCAATAGTCTCCAGCTTCGGCTTTTCTACCATCTCTGTAGAAACGAGATTGTTTGTGCTACCACTGTCCACGATGACTTTGCATACCCTGTCTTTGGTCTTGCAAGCAGTCTGAAAAAATTCTATTCCTTTGGGCTAGGTTCTCTACCTCTTTCTCTGGCATTAAGAGAACTTTTCTCATCATCAGTGATCTTCCACCCTCAGCATCTTCTACCTCAACATTTCGTCCTTGTGCTTCGGCAATGTGAGTTTCACCTCCTTCTTTCTTTCTATCTGGACATTCATAGGACTTGTGTCCATTTATTCCACAAGTAAAGCATTTTATTTCTCCACCTCTGCCTCTTCCTCTTCCTCTGGTTCGAGGAAAAGTATTTCTATCAGCACACTGTCCTCTCTGTGAGCTTCCCCCTCTCTCAGTTTGAGTTTGAGGTGTCTTCCACTCTTCTTTAGGTTTCTGATTTCTGTCCTGGGAAATTGTTTTGCCTCTGGCTTAACTTCTGCCTCGGCTTCTCCGACCTTGCTTTCGGCTCAGCTTCTCTTCATCTTTCAGAGCCATCTGATAAGCATCCTCCACATTTCAAAGGCTCATCATGCTCATCTCATCTTGGATGTCATATCTCAGACCATTCATGTACCTGGCAACCTTTTCACCATCACTTTCCCGATGACCTACCCTGATGTTGATCTTGTAGAATTCTTCAGTGTACTCTTTCACTGTCATCAACTTTTGTCTCAAGTTATGCATTCTCTGAAACAGAGTAATTCGATAATCCTTGGGTATGAATTTGGCTTTCATCTTTGCAACCATCCTATCCCAACTTTTGATTTGTTGCTTGCCTTTGTAGCATCTATCAGCCTGCAGTTCATCCCACCATAATGTTGCATGCCCTTTAATTCTTGTGACAGCATGCTTGACCTTCTTGTCTTCCTCGACATCCTCATAGTCAAAATATTTATCCAGAGCTCTAATCTAGTCTAGAAGCTCTTCAACATCCAGGTTTCCCTCATACATGGGAATCTCCATTTTTTCTCCGGCACCTATCCTTGCAACAACCCTGAATAGGTGTTCATCTACAGCGTCCTCGATTGTTGCTTCTTCTCCTTCATATCCAGCTTCATTTTCACTTTCAGCCTCATTGATATCCCCAGCGTTGACTATGTGCCTTTGTGTTGTCTCCATGGCATCAAGCCTAGCACGTAGTTCATGCATTTCCCTTTCCACTACTGGATCAGCCATTAGCATGGGTCTATCTCTTCTTCTCAGCAGCATGGCTTGGAAATTTCTCTTTTCTCTACTACAGAAAGCAAAGAAATTATTTTGGGCTCTCATACCACTTGACGCAGATCCCCCTGCCCTCGGGCTGAGATCCGCTCAGGATATTCACTACAACCACGCTAAGGGTTAACCGACCCTTTCGTTTAAGACAAAAAGGACTTCGGATTTCGGGGTTTCGTGATCCCTAATGTCGAGCTCCTCGACTCTTCCACTTGCCGAAACCCGAAATGCCGATACGCTGAAATCTCTGACCATGTTTTGCTCCTGTATCAGGTTTTTCTCCTTTTCGGGGTTTCAAACTTCACGATTTCACGATTCCTGTTGTTGAGGTTCTTAACCTTTCCACCTTCTGAAACCCGAAATGTCGATATTCCTGAAATTCTTGGTCGCGTCCTCCTACACAGTTGTATCGCGTTTCGCGACTTCGGGAGTTCCGGAACAAGGAATCCCGACCTCTTGTCTTCACAACTATCGAAATGCCGAAACCTAAAATGTTCAGTAAAAGGTTGGCTTCCATCGAAACTTTTTCCCCTTTTCGGGGTTTCAGACTTCGCAAGTTCGGGAGTCCTCATGTAAATCTTTCGGTGCCCTAACCTCCACAAACCCCGAAACTTCGAAATGATATCTCCAACAGGATCAACAGCTATAAGCCTCTATTAGATCCGATGGCCCACGTGATTTCGGACTTTCAAGTACCGGGATTCCAAGACTCTCGATCCCAGAACACTGTCCTCTCGGGTTCTCGAACCCCGAAACACCAAATTGTCGAAATGTCCCTTCACACTATTTTGTGTTTCGCAACTTTGGGGGTTCTCATGTGAAGAGCCTAAATTCTTGTCAACGGGAATATCGAAATCTCGATTCCCGAAATGCCAAAATACCACTTCACGATATCCCGGATCTCGCAACTTCAAAATTCTAAGTGCAAAGGCCCAAGCTCCTTGTCCTCAAGACTTCCAGTATTCCGAATCTCAATTTTCCAAAATCCCAAAACTCACATCAAGTTTTGTTGCGACTTGCGACTTTGGGTCTTCCACTCTGCTGTGTCCCGATCACTTGTCCTCGGGACCTCCGAAATGCCAAACTCTGAAATTCTGAAACACCAAAATTTCTGCTCTTCACCTTCACACGCAATAATCCACTTCATGCCTCAGGAGTTCGAACGACCAAGGGTTTCATCCACACTTCGGACTTACTACTCCCGAAATGCCAAAATGATCTCGACGGTCCAATGATCGAAATTAATGGTCCACGTTGAATCCTTCCTTTCGAAGGTGGATCTACCCAATGCTTAACTTCCCCCACAACTTCCTTGGATCCTACGGTCCTCGTGATTTCGGGAGTTCTCCTCAGAGAATTCCGACCGCTCGATTCCTTCCTTGACATCTCCTTCGAAATAAACCAGTATTCTTATACTGGAACTCAAATCCTGTGAAATGACTTCGACTCCCACCTGTGAACACTTCAAAGGCGTTAACCCTTCTAAGCTTTTCTCTAACAACATCAAATCACAAAAGAACTCCTCCATGCACTCCTTGCGGCAATCTGTCAAATACTTCTGGGTATTTGAACTCCCGACTCTGTGCACTTTCTCTGCAACAGCAGTCCTTCAATATCTCATCCTTAGTTGATAAGTTCTAAGGCCTCGACCAGCCTGCACATGCCTTGCACAGTTTTTCTGCTTGTCTTGCACTTCTGCTGAAACGCGAACAACAGTATCCCTCCTGAGATTTCATAGATAGACTCTGAGTCTTTGTCAACACACTCCTTGCAGACATTTAACTGCACTCCTATGAAATTCTCACTCAGGATGAGAAACAATTGAAACTCATTTCCTCTCTCTCTCTCTCTCAGACTTCAAACATCCAACATGAAATCATACATACACATAGTATTAAAGAAAATGCACCATAGAAAGAGTAAGAACTATAAACAGACCATTCAGCATGTGTACACAAAAAACATCATGACACCATGAATCTGAATCAAAGCTTCATATATTAATTCAAGATTATGTACATTGGTTCTCCTCTACAATTCTTCTATAGCTCTCTTCTTCTCTATGCTAATATGCTTAATTGATCTAATTCTAAAAAATGAATACAAAGATGCAAAGATGAGGGTGTCTATAGTTGTTTTCCCTCCTGTTCCTAAAACTGTCTAATTTGGAATTTTAAATCTACCTACTTTCATTAACTATGCATAAATGCCTCTACATTCTTCAGATGAGAGAGAATCACTCATGATCTGTTTACAATATGCAAGTATGCTTTCTTTTAACCATTACATTAATGCTTCAAAACATTTCCAAAACATGTAAAATGTAGGTTGCACTTTCCAACTGTCTTCTGCCTTCATGCTTGCTTGTTTCTGGCGATGCTCCTGCATCACTAATCCTAAATTATATGATCCATTAAAGATGATGAAGTATCTATCCATGTTAGCAACCATGAAAAGCACCACGTGTTCAGTGTGACTTCAAAAGAAGTCTTCTTCGAAAAGAATCCTTAAAGTAATCCCTGGTTGTCCATCCACATCCATGATCCTATGATGAAAGAAAGAAGTTGGAATCTTCAGAGCATAGAATCTATAGAAAACTCCATGAACTCAAGAGATAAAAAGAAACATGAGGAAGAACATGAAGATTGCAAGAGAGAAAGAAATGACAGAACAACCAGTCAGTGTATCGAGAATCACAAGACTACCAGCCTGATATGAACTCACTAAAAGAAGTCAAGCAGAGGAACTGAAAGGTGTGATGAAGAACACTATACGGAATACTTATGAATGAAATATTGCAAGATCCAAAACTAGAGGTTCTCCCAGATGGAGGGACAATACTATGATGATTGCTTGTAAACCAGACATACCTCTACATGAGCCAGTATATCGTCTGCAATATACATAGGTTGGAGTTTACATGTAGAGCAACCTCAAATGCTTTGAGGTATACCAGAAAGACACCCTTGTATGCAGATGGAAGAAGATCTTGTATGGATTAAAACAACTTGGTGGAGAGCCTTCAATACACAACAGAAGCATGGTTAAAATATTTCTATAACAGAGATATTGTATCAGAATGGTTACTCGGAAATACAGGATGATGGATTGCTAATCCATGACAAACTCTCATTGATATGTTCCAGTTTAATCCCTACCATGATGTTATGATCTAGTAGGAAACAAAATATGAATCCAAAAAAGATATACTACATTAATCAGATCTATATGAATCCTTCAGAGAAAACTAGTGTTCCAGAAAGACCTAAGTACATTGAGATCAAGCATTACACTCTCTATGATGAAGTCTAGAAAAGAGAAAGTGCTTCTCCAATATATATCTCCAAAGATGAGAAGATAAGCAGACATTTTGATGAAGCCTCTATCCAAGATGAAAAAGTTTGTGTACTCAAGTTGGAGCTCGTGGAGACAACTTCCTTATTGAAAAAGGAAGAGATGACTCCTAGGTTGGGAGGGAGCACTGATGTGTTATTGATTTATGGACAGTCATTTTTCAAGTTCGAAAAATGGTCCAGGATGAGCAACTCCTTTCCAGTTCAGAAAGTGGTTTGAGATTTCTAATGGATAGGAATTTTCCAGTTCGTAAAATGGTCCAGATCGAACGATCATTTTTGTAATGAAAATGGTTCGATGGATTGTTGATGTACCATAGAAAGTGATTCCCTTTGTGGTTAACATAGAGAATGGTCTAGGACATTCTCTCTTCTTAATAGTCACTCTTAGTAGTGGTCAAGAAGACTGGTATGCCTCATCGGACAGTCATTCTTTCGAAGCTCACAATTGTGGGAAGTTTCGAAGAATGGTTTGTTTTGGAGGTTGGTGCAGGACAACCATTTCCTTTGGAAATGGTCCAGACAGTCATTCCCTAGGGCAGATTCATTTTCTCCAGGATGCACTTTGTTTAGTGCCAGAGGAATGGACCAGATAGGTGAATGGTCCAGGTTTAGCAATCAAGGATAGGCATTCCCTAGGGCAGATTCATTCTCTCCAGGTTGCACTTTGTTTAGTGTCATCGGAATGGCCCGGATAGGGAATGGTCTAGGCTCAGAAATTGGGATAATTATTCTTCCTTTCTTGAGAAGAATAGTCCAGATAGCTCATCATTGATTTTTTACCTTCTGAGGGCAGATGCTCTTCCAGATCTCACAGATGTGAGTGGAAGAATGGCTGAAATGACTCATTTTATATCATAACAATGTTTTATGTGTAGGTTGATATCAGATGATATGATTTTTATGGAGACTGTATGTCTCCAGAAAATAGATGTATACTATTGTGGTGGATGTGTTCCACTGATTGTGACTATATTCCACTGATCAAGTATCTGTGTGCTACTTGGTGTGGTAGTATACCACTGGATAGTAGTTGTGTACTACTATGGATAGACATAGTTGTGTTCTATTGATTGACATTGTTCTGATTGCCTTGAAGACTATCAGTATTGTTGGAAAATATTTAATCAGCTAGATGGATGATCAATGGATAGAGATTTCCTAGACAGAAAATGGTCCAGGACATTTATTCTTCTGGGACATATGTCTAGATTAGAAGAATGGCTCTTGTGTCACTCTTTGGAGTGAGTGACTTATCCAGCATCATATCTGATTACTCAGATGGAGTATGGTTTTGAGAGATGATGCAGCTGATGAAATTGATATTGATGATGGTGCTCATGATCTAGTCATGAGATAGTCTATACAACTATGTTGATGCTATCGGGTGAATGGTATGTTTGTGCTCAATACCATTACCTTCAATACCTCCCTAGCTAGGAGGGAGTGTTGATATTATGGTAGTTAAGAGAGGTATTTACCTCCACGTGTAAACCTGACGAGAATAGAATATTTTGGGAAGCAAGAAGAAACCCTAATTAGTTGGATAATAACCCTAGAAGACAAGTCAGCGCAAGAGGATAACTTGTATTAGGTTATTAGCCTCCAAGAGAAGAAGTCGACTAAAGGAATTATTATATACTAAGTAAATAGGCACCTAGAATGAGAAGTCAGCCTAGGAAGTTTTCCAGATTTAGTATAAATACAGGAGACCAGTCTTCATTTTGGCAGGCATTCTTAGAAATACAGAAGAAGCACTTGTGCGCATTGCAGTTGTCCAGTTTGTGCGCAAGTTTGGAGGAGAGTTGTCGTTGTAGCTGCTGCAGCTAGCAGATTTCTCTTTTGGCTTGGACTATCTCTTGGTTATGGTTTGGACTCTCTGATAGGGTCTTGCTTGGTGCACTATCATTGGAGAAAGTTGCACCACCCTTTGTTTGGCTATCTAGCTAGGGTTTTCTTCTGGATTGATTCTCTGTCAAGGTTAAGGTGCTTGGGGTTGGCTTCGGCCTATGGTTGGGTGACAATAGTGATATTGTCTATGGTTAAATGAGCACATCCATCATATTCTAACAACCATGCCATGCCATTTTCATGTAGCTTCCCATGTCTTGTCATGTAGCTTCCCATTTTAACCTATAAAAAAATAAATATAAATTTCCATAACAATATGCAAGGAAAAAGTCAAATCAAAACGTGGATTGCAATCAAACAAGAATAACAAAAAAATAAGCAGTTCTCATCCCAAGAAATAAAATTATTTTTTCTAGGGACATATGACTTAAATTTATATCACAAAGTTCATTTCCATCCAATGAAGTGTTTATGACATTTTAAGTGTAGGTGAAAAAGTTTGCATGCCTTTCCAATCCATGCCACGCCTTGTCTTGCCTTGAGCTGTCATGCCATGCCATGTCGTTCCTTGCCTTGCCAAGCCATTCCATGTGTTTCCATGTTATGTCATGCCATTGCATGCCTTGCCTAGTAGTTTCATGCCATGCCTTACTTTGCCATGCCTTTCCATGCCTTTCCATGCCATGCCTTGCCTTCCTTTCCATGTCATTCCATGTCATGCCTTGCCTTACCATGTCATGCCTTGCCTTATCATTGCATACCTTGCCTTGCCATGCCATGCCTTGCCTTTCCATGACATTCCATGCCTTTCCAACACATGCCATGGAATTCCTTTCCTTGTCATGTCATGTCTTTCCTTGCCTTACCATGCCATGCGTTGCCTTTCCTTTCCATTCCATTACATATTTTTCCTTGACATACCTTTCCTTTCCTTCATGTTCCATGACTTGCCTATCATTTCCATGGCATGTCTTCCCATGCCTTGTGTTTCCTTTCCTTTCCATTCCATGCCTTGCCTTCCCATGCCATGTTATGCCATGCCTTGCTTTGTCTTTCCTTGCCTTCACTTTCCATACCATGTCATTACATGCCATGACATGCCTTTCCATGCCATTCCATGCCATGGCATGGGAAGGCATGGTATGGCATGGGATGGGAAGGCATGGAAAGGCATGGGAAGGCATGGCATGGCATGGAATGACATGGCATGGGAAGGAAATGCATGGCATGGGAAGGAATGGCATGGAATGGCATGGCATGGAATGGAATGGCATGGGAAGGCAAGGCATGGAAAGGAAAGACATGTCATGGCAAGGCAAGGCATGGATTGAAATTCCTTCACTTTCCTTTCCATTCCTTTCCTCTCCATGTCATGTCATTCCATGCCTTTCAATGACATGCCTTGCCTTGCCATGCCTTATCTTTCCTTTCCAAGCCATTCATTTCCTTAGCATGCTAAGTCGTTGATTTACCTAGTAAGTGCTCTTTCTAAGTCATTGATGGTTATTTATTGAATTTATTAAATAAATGTTTTATCAAAGTGGTGGCATTGCATGTTATCTTGTACTCTTCTTGAATTAACCCTGTCTTGAAACCCTCAATTTTTTGGTTAGATTAGGACTTATCCTCAATTTCCAGCCTTATTATTTTGTCGTCTAGGGTTAAATTATCATCTTTCACCCTTAGAATACACCTTGACACCTTTTATTACATTTATATCATAATTTGCAACCCTTTAGGGCTTGATGTCTTGAATATTCTAGGGTTGTTATGTGTCATCTTCCATTTCATCAAGCATTTGTTATCTAAACCCTAGTGTAGGCTTGCATTTTCAACCACCGAATTGCATAATTACTTTTTTTAAGGGATGTTATATTATTCTTGTTGTAACTTGTCATATTGTTGAAGTTAAACATCTTAATCACAAGTTTTAAAACAACTATAGTTTCCTTATTTATTTTTGGTGTTTGGGACTTCCCATTGACTTGTATGAACTTAGTTAATATCATTCATTAGCTTGGCATGACAATGGCATGTCATGGAAAGGCAAGGCATGGAATGGCATGGAAATGGAAATGGAATGGAATGGAAAGGAAATGCAAGAAAAGGCATGACGTGGCATGGCATGCTAAGTGAATGATAGCTGTTAGCACCCTGTAATTTTCCCAAGACTGAGGAGGCAATCACTGAGGTAACATCAAACCACTTAGATTCAAGGATATATCCCTCCAAGACTCAGAGAGGGCTCTCTCTGTCTGATTTAGCTTTATTTGAATGGGATTTTAGGCTACTTATTACTATGCATAGTTTTGTTTCTGGATTTGGTATATTTGGGAGATGGAAAAATCGAATTTACATTGGATCATGGAGTCTACCTTTATGAAAATGGATCTATCTCAGGTTTATAAGATTATCTCCATAGGGTAGGATAGAAATATTGTTGGATCAAATTGAATCAAATGAAATTGAAGGAGAGGAAAATAAGGGAAATTCCATCAAGCAGAGGAGCAACTAAGAATTCCTATGCTCAACTTCAGATGAAAACATGCAAATCATTAAAAGACTAGAAACAGAGTGCACGAAAAAAATTATGTTCTTAATATTTATTTTAATGATTACATTAGGTAAAACATTAAATGGATCTATAGAGTAAGAAAACAGTTACCCAAAGAGAAAAAACATCACCAGGGAGTCTAACACAAGAATCCTGCAGATACAACTTTTTATTTCTGGAAGATCATCTGGAAAATTACAAAGTATCCCCTGTGGGGCATGAATCAAAAGTTAAACCATAAACCATTGCACATTTGACTTATTAAAATATATATAACATACTCTCCCTAGGCTCAGGAGGTCTAATTCAACCACCTCGGTCAAAAATAGAAATAAAATCCCTGAAAATCTTGAACTGTCTACCATGAACGACGGGTCGAACTGCTGAAAAACGAGGTCAAATCAGACATTTTTTTCTCCTCAACGGTGAAAATTATGTATAAATTAAAATATTTTATTTTATATGAGAATGTTTTGGACAAAAAACTCTTTCGGTTTTTCCAAATTCATCTCCATCTCGATGAAATAGCTTCCGCAAAATCAGAATTGAAACAAGAAAAAAAGAAAAACTGAAAAAAGGGGCTCAAAGATGGCTTCGATTATCCCAAATTATAGAACATGTGTAAATTATGGGAGAGTTTTTTTTTCTTAATCCTGTGATGAACAAAAACCTCTCTGGGATTTTGAAAATTCATTTCCATTTTCTCAGAATCCATCTCGGAAGACAACTGGTCAAATTGGCGAAAAAAAGCGGTTTTGATTTTTTGGGAGGGCGGTTTTGGATGGGTAGGTGGTTTACTTGGACCCCTCCTGAGGTGGTAAAAGGTATTGGGAGGGGGGGTTCCTAGCTCACCATGAGGTGACACTTTTCCCTCCCAATACCACTAACTCAGACCCCCATGGTGTTGATGTGACGTGAGGGGGGGGTCCGAGTTTTATGGGGGAAATATAGTGGGTTAAACTTAGGATTAGTTTCATTTTTTAATTTTTGTTTCACTTTTTTGTTTTTGTTTATATTTTTAATTTTGTTTTATTTGTTTTGATTTTAATTCTTTATTGTGTTGTTTTTTATTTATTTTGTTTTATATATGTTTTATTTTAATTTATGTTTTTTCTTATTATATATTATATGTTTTGTTTTTTAATTTATATGTATTTTTTATTTGTTTTATTGTTTTTATTTAATGTTTATTTAATGTTTAATTAATAAAATACTAACCTAATTATTAATTTAAACAACTAACTTAACTACTAATTATTAATTAATTATTAACAAGACTAACCTAGTTTATTAGTCTAATTACACTAATTCAATTAATATTAACACTATTAATTAATCTAATTATTTGTTTATTATCCTAAGTTTGTTTATTCATGCAGGGATGAGTGATGGGCGTGATGAAGTGAAGAATGAGGGATTGAAAGACGCAGTGGTGGATGAAGGATTCAGTAGAGTGATGAAGGATCGGACGAAACGGGTGGGGGGGGGAATGGAATCAACCGAGCTCGGTAATCCAGATGTCTTCATCGTGGGAGTAATGCCAAATAAGTAGTTGAAGAATCAAGTTACCTATGATTATAGGACCCCAACAATAGGAAATTAATGGCATGTGTTAGTGTCCTATAATTTTCTCAAGGGTCAAAGTCGGAATCTAGTATTTGACATATATTAGGATGTTGAAGAAAAGGGTGCTTGAAAGGGTAATGAAGTGGTTCTATGGATTCTTATCATCATCTCAAGTGTCAAAATATCAATCAATGACCTTAATACATCAATCAAAACCAAAAAATAGAATAAAATGTCAAAAGGAAACTCGATGTGCAAGTTCTCTATGCAAGTTTGCTACGCAAGTTCTAGAAATCATTGTTTTTGTAGTCAACTTCAAACTCGGTTTATGAACAAATAAAAAAGAATAATTGAAAATGGAAAGAGGATTTTGTCAAGAACAATACCATTCACAAAAATGTATCTTCCTTTCTTCACAGGTGTCATGGTTTGGAATATTCAAATGGATATTTACAACCTATTTTTTCATATTTAAACATTTAATGATTTCTTGTTTTAGCCATTATTGTTGGGCACAAATCCTGAGACACTGGAGAGGAATTATGGAAAACGGAAAGATAATTTTGTCAAGAAAGATCCCATTCACAAAAACCTCTCTCAGTTTCTTCACAGGTGTCATGGTTTGGAATATTCGAATGGATGTTTACAACCTATTTTTCAGATTTAAACATTTAATCATTTCTTGTTTTAGTCATTATCTTTGGGCACAGATCTCGAGATGATGGAAAGGAATATTTGAAAAATGAAAGAGAATTTTTTCAATAACGATACCATTCACAAAAAACTCTCTCATTTTTGTAACAACTATTATGATTTGAGAGAGATGAGGTTATCTTTGACCCTTATTTTCCAAAATAATTGATTCCTATTTCCTAGTAGGAAGTTCTAAACATGTTGCTATAATTTTGTAACCATATACAACTTTGGGAAGTAGTTGAGATCGACCTACTCATCTTGGGTAAGAGTATTTTCTATATATATTTGTAATTATGATTGACTAATGAGGTTGGAAAAATCATAGAATAAACATCTCTTTGAGCACTTGTGTAATTTTGAGTTTTAATGGAATATCACTCAAAAGTCCAAAATTACTCTTATCAGAGATTATTGTGTGGGAGGTTTTGAGTTTTGTGTCTTCTTTGTCTTTATGTATATGTTTTCTATCATTTTTCTCCATTTGATGTTAAATTTATTCAATATTTATCATCAATTTTCTGATTAGAGAATTCATTTGCTATGTTCTGTTTTCATATTTAATGAGTACTTTCATATGCTTTTTCTCTAAAATGTTTTGGAATTCATCCTATGATTGATGCTCCAAAGTCATTTGGTTCTATATTTATGTCCCTCACCCATACTACAGCCATTTGAATAGCTCAAAACATCTACTATCTTGCCTATGCTTCCTTGAGAATTCCACCACCAGTCATTGATAGTTCCCATTACCTTAAAATAGACTCTATGCCCAATGGATTATTTTTCACCTCTGTCATCCACCACATATTAAAAATTTATCTCCATTTCAAACTTGGCCACTAGGCTTGATATACAGTGAGAGAGTCCTCTCTAGTTTGGAAAGGCCAAATTCCAAGCCCAAAGTTGTTTATGGTTACCTTTGTATTTTTCCTCCGACAACCAAGGGAAATTACAGAGTGATAACATTTTGGCACCATTGTCGAGGATCGAAGGTGAAATATTCCCTGGAAAGAACGATAGAGATACAAATCTGATTTATGATGGTGAACCAAAATTAGACACAAGATGGTTGTGTACCATTCACCTGGCGACTCTAATCAATATTTCAATAAAATTCACAGACTCCACTAGAGGACAAGCCTTACTCACAGAAACATGAAAGGATGGAGATCCGGGTATCAAAGTACAAATTATTTTATTCAATATGTTTTATTTATTTTCATCAATTACCTCTTGTCCTTTCCTAAACACGTTAAAATAATTTTCCTTTACATGTTGCATTCTAATGAAGATCAGAAATGTGAATTTGATTCCCCCTCTTCTAAAACTATAAATACACATTCTCTTTGTACTTTTTATTTTGGCCAAGATCTTCCATCTGAATCACATGATGTACATGATCGGTCTAATAAACTTCAATACACCCAAGCATATATCATATATCCCATGCTTAAGCCTCAGCCCTATAAGATCTCAAACAGATATAGGCCTTTAAAATTACCTCATCTTCTTCATGATCTTCCTTTGAAGCACTACAAATACCTACCTATGTTCAATGGGGAACTTGAGAAGATTTCAGTTGAAAAACATGTTTAAGCTTTTGAGCATTTTTCAGATCTTTTTGAAATTGAACATGATGATGTGTGCATGAGAGACTTTTCTCAGTCACTACAAGGAGATGCTAAAGACTAGTTCAAACACTTACAACCTAAATCTATCAGCTCATGGGAGGAAATGAAATAATTTTTTCTGAAATCTTGGGCTGAGAGAAAATGATTGGATCAGTACCTTTCTGAGTTCTGTGCCATGAAGAGATAGAGTAATGAAACAATGTCTATGTTCAATAGAAGTTTTTTTGGTTTGTATTACAATATGCCTAAAGGAATTCAACCCCCTGAAGTTGTTTCTATGTTTTGTTATGCAACATCCTTTCATCCGGATCTGTCTTTTCTTCTCATGGAAAGGAAGTTTATGTCCTTGCAGCAAATGTTTCTTGATGCACAGGAAGTGGAAGATAACATTCAAGCTTGTGGAAAGCTTCCAGATCAGATTGAGGAAAAAATGTTAGATATAGAAGAACATGAGAGTGACCATGAACAAAAAGAAATTGATCTGAATTTTGAACAGAGGGTTAATAAGATCATGCATTTTCTTAAAGTTTCTAATATTGATGTATTTCCAGAGAATAATGAACAGTTTTCTTATCCACAAGTTGTTGTCCCAAAACATTTTTCTTCTGATTTGAATTTTAAGTCTTTCCATCATGAGCAGAATGTTGATTTTTCCATGAATGTTTTCGAAATTTTCAGTGAAGAATGTCATGAAATCGAATTTGTAGAGCAACATGTTGAAGAGAAAGTTGATGTCCCAAGTTTTTTCATGTTAGATGACAATGCAAGAATTCATGATTTTCCCAAGTATGATGAGTATGATGATGATTATGTTGTCGATTTTGGTGTTGATTTGCTAGAGCATCCATCTGGATTTTCTCCATTAGGAAATAATTATTTTCAGCAGTCTCCCAATAATGTTATTGAATATAAAGAAAATAGTGAATTAGTTGAAGGTAATTCTCTGCCATTATGTTTTGCTTCATTTGAGTTCATGAAGAGAAAATTTAAAATAATCACTGAAGTAAAGGGGTGTGAGCTAATGCAAGGTCATATAGTCTCATTGGAACAAATTGATAAAAAATTGCAACAACCTTTTAATGTGTTTCATGACCCTAGAGCATGCTATATGGAGGGTTTCAACAATTAAAATTTTCATCCTACGATCAATTATAAGACTGGAAATATAGATGATGGTCAGTTAATGTCAAAACCAATTATAAAATTCTTGCCAGAAAGGGTGTTATCGTAGCAATTTTATGCAGATTTTCAGCATTTACTTGACAACCATCAGTTGGATTTGCATGGAAGCAGGGATGCAGATGAAGGGTTGCATCCATGGTATGTAGTTCACCTGGAGAAGAGTCACAATATTTTGATTAAATAGGACATCGGTTTCCATTGTCTTGTTTGCAATGTTCCTAGAGTTTGTAAGTGGACCCATATTTTCATATTTTGTCAACACTAAATTGTTTTGCAAGATTCTATTTGAGTTGCAATCAAGTTGGTTTTTTATTTTGCTCCTAATCAAAGACATGCAAAGAATTTGCACAATGGGAAAATTCTTTGTATGGTTGCATTGGGTTTTTTATTTCACTTGATTTGGAATTTCATTCAACAGTTAGAGTAGGTAGGTGTGTGAATGATCTCAACACTCTGAGGATATTTTACATTGGTGAGTTTTCATTTCGATTTTTAGTTTGCAGCATTGTTTTCAGATTCCACTATACAGTTTGAAGAGTGGATTTAGTTTCAGTTGGAGAAAGACACCGGTCATTTTGTAGGTTAGGATCATCCAAATGGATGAAGGAACATGTTCAGTGGATTATTTTCTGCCTCACGGGGAGGATAGCATCCCCATTGGAGCCAATGTTAGTGTCCTATAATTTTCTCAAGGGTCAAAGTCTGAATCGAGTATTTGACATATATTATGATGTTGAAGAAAATGGTGTTTGAAAGGGTAATGAAGTGGTCCTAGGGATGCGTATCATTATATCAAGTGTCAAAATATCAAACAATGACCTTCAGCCATCAATCAAATCCAAACAATAGAAGAAAATGTCAAAACGAAACTCGGTGTCGAAGTTCACTACGCAAGTTTGTTGTGCAAGTTCGCTACGCAAGTTCTGGAAATGATTGTTTTTGTAGTCAACTTCAAACTCTAGTTTTGACCAAATAAAAAATAATATTTGAAAATTGAAACAAGATTTTTTCAAGTACAATCCCATTCACAACAACCTCTCTTAGTTTCTTCACAGGTGTGATGGTTTGAAATATTTGAATGGATTTTTACATCCTATTTTTCATATTTAAACATTTAATTATTTCATGTTTTAGACATTATCTTTGGGTGCAGATCCAGAGAAACTAGAGAGGAATTATGGAAAAATGAAAGCTAATTTTGTCAAGAATGAATCCATTCACAAAAATCTCTCTCGGTTTCTTCACATGTTTCATGGTTTGGAAGATTCGAATGGATCTTTACAACCTATGTTTCAGATTTAAACATTTAATGATTTCTTGTTTTAGTCATTATCTTTGGGAATGGATCCTGAGATTATGGAAAGATATATTTTAAAATTGAAAGAGTATTTTATCAAGCATGCTCTCATTCACAAAAACTTCTCTCTGTTTTGTAAAATCTATCATGATTATAGATATATGAGTTTATCTTTGACCCCTATTTTCCATAAAATTGATTCCTATTTCCTAGGAGGTAGTTCTAAACGTGTTGTTATAACTTTGTAACCAGGTCCAACTTTGGGAAGTAGTTGAGCTCAACCTCCTCAACTTGGGGAATATTCTTTTCTATATATATTTTTAATTCTGATTGACTAAATATGTTGGAAAAAATCATAGAAGAGACATCTCTTTGAGCACTTGTGTAATTTTGAGTTTTAATGGAATATTAGTCAAAAGTCCAGAATTACTCTTACCAGATATTCTTGTGTGGAAGGTTTTGAGTTTTTTTTCCTCTTTTTCTTTATGTATATGTCTTCTCTCATGTTTCTCCATTTGATGTTAAATTTATTCAGTATTTAGCATCAATTTTATGACTACATAATTCATTTGCTATGCTCTGTTTTCATATTTGTTGAGTACTTTCATATGTTTTCCTCTTAAATGCTTTGGAATTAATCCTATGATTGATGCTCCAAAGTCATTTGGTTCTATATTTGTGTCCCTCACCCATACTACAACAATTTGAATAACTCAAAACATCTACTATATTGCCTCTGCTTCCTTGAGAATTCCACCACCAGTCATTGATAGTTCCCATTACCTTAAAATAGACTCCATGCCCAATGGATTATTTTTCACCTCTGCCATCCACCACATCTTAAAACTTTATCTCCATTTCAGATCTGGCCACTGAGCTTAATATACAATGAGATATCCCTCTCTGGTTTGTAAAGGCCATATTCCAAGCCCAAAGTGGTATGTGGTTACCTTTGTATTTTTCCTCTCGCAACTAAGGGAAATTACAGAGTGATAATAGCATGGAAAGGCAAGGCATGGCATGGCATGTCAAATAAATTCACGGATTTCCAAGGAAATACAAGGCAAGTTCTAGGTCTAGATATAGTTCTAAGTCCATGTTTCAAGTTTTGTGGATGATTTTATGGTTAGGAATTCAAGGATGATCATTTCTTACCTAGTAAGTGCTCTTTCTAAGTCATTGATGGTTATTTCTTGAATGTATTAAATAAATGTTTTATCAAAGGGGTGACATTTTATGTTATCTTGTATTCTTCTTGAATTAACCTTGTCTTAAAACCCTCAATTTTGTGGTTAGATTAGGACTTTCCCTTGATTTTCAGCCTTGTTAGCTTGATGTCTAGGGTTTAGTTGTCATATTTCACCCTTAGAATACACCTTGAAATCTTTTATTACATTTATGTCATATTCTTCATCCCTTTAGGGCTTGATGTCTTGAATATTCTAGGGCTTTTATGTGCCATCTTGCATTTCATCAAGCATTTGTTATATAAGCCCTAGTTTAGGCTTGCATTTTGAGCCCCCTTTCATTTAATGATTACTCGTTTTAAGGGTTGTTATATTTTTCCTGTTGTAATTTAGTTAATATCATTTATTGGCTTGGTGAGGCATGGCATGGAAATGGCATGGAAAGGCATGGCATGTCATGTCAAGGCAAGGAAAGGCAAGGCAAGGCAAGGAAAGGCAAGGCAAGGAAAGGCATGGCATGGCATGGCATGGAATGGAAAGGCATGGAAAGGCATGTAATGGGATGGCATGGGATGGTAAGACATGGCATGGAATGTCAAGGCATGGCATGGAAAAGAAAGGAAAGGCATGCAATGGTATGCAATGGCAAGGCAAGGAATGCCATGGCATGGCTTGGAAAGGCATGCGAGGGCATGGCTTGGCAAGGCATAGCATCGCATGTCATGGAAATTCAAGGCATGCCATGGAATGGCATGGAAAGGTAAGGCATGCAATGGAAAGGAAAGGCATGGCATGGCAAGGAAAGGCATGGCATGACATGGCACGGAAATGGAATGCAAGGCAAGGCATGACATGGCATGGCATGGCAAGGAATTGCAAGGTAAGGCATGGCATGGCAAGGAAAGACATGCAATGACATGGAATTTAATGGCAAGTCATGGCATGGATTGGCAAGGTAAGGCATGGCATGGAATGGTATGGAATGGAAACTCAAGGCAAGGTAAGGCATGACATGGCTTGGAAAGGCATGCAAATTTTTTCACATACACTTAAAATGTCATAAACACTTCATTGGATGGAAAAGAACTTTTTGATACAAATTTAAGTCATATGTCCCTAGAAAAAATGTTTTTTACTTCTTGGGATAAGAAAGGTTTCTTTTTTTGTTATTCTTGTTTCATTGCAATCCACATTTTGATTTGACTTTTTCCTTGCATAATGTTATAGAAAGTTATATTTATTGTTGTATAAGTTAAAATAGGAAGCTACATGACAATACATGGGAAGCTACATGAAAATGGAATGGTATGGCATGGCTTAGCAAGGCATGGAAATGGCATGGAAATGGCATGGCAATGGAATTCCATGGCATGGCTTGGCAAGACACAACATTGGCATGGCAATGACATTCCATGGAAATGGAAAGGAATGGAAATGGAAATACAATGGCATAGCATGGAAAGGCATGGCAATGGTGTGGAAATGGCATGGCATGGCATGGAAATGGCATGGCAATGGAATTAAATGGCATGGCAATGGAATTCAATGGCATGGCTTGGCAAGGCATGATAATGGAATGGCATGGAAAGGCATGGAAATGGAAAGGCATGGCAATGGCATGGCATGAATAGGTTTTTGGGATTGGATTTGGGAGGTTCCTTTGTCTCATTGTGTTCTCTAACCCAAAAAATGGGTAGGAATGTGCAGTAAACTCTCATTTATGGAGAAGGGAAAGTAATAATGGTTTCAAGTCTCCATGGAGGAATTTTGGTAGCATAGAATTACTTTCTATGGTGTGTCATGAAATGTAACCTCAAAGCCTTTATTTGTATGATACTCACTCTAAGATCTAGTTTCCATGTGAACTCTCTCATTGTATTGATCAAAATCAATAAGTTTGGTGGACATCATGGGAGATTGAATAAATGTTATTAATAATTGATGGATTTAATAAAATTTACATATAGCCACTACACAACCTAAACAAACATGAGTTCATTAATGAGTCATTGACTAGTCTTTTTGGCATTTATGAAGGGTTACACATAAATCAAATGATTTTATATATGTCATGCATAGAAAGAGGGGAATAATGTGTTTGCAGTAGAAAATGGTCAAAGCATGGATTGAATCAACTAAAAAACTAACAACTAGGCTTCTCGAAGGAATGTCAAGGGAAGACTAGGTTCAAGGTTTTGTCCTAAGGAGAGTAGGAATACTAGGACTTATACCTAGAGGAGAAAAGAAAGACTTTTATCGTGTAGCTCTGGTAAGAGAAGAAGTTAGGGTTTTGTGGCATTTGAAAACCCTAGTGCTACATAATATGCTTGTTATCGAGAAGATGGAGGGAGTTGATGTTGTACAATTGTGTGATACAAATGTAGGTTCCAAAAAGGACTTACCAAAAAGGGTTTCCCTCACTATGATTTGAAGAGCCCGATTTGTAACAACCTATGATAAGATATTGGTAGGTGCATGTACTTCATATTATAAATATATATCAAGTGTTTGGGTTGTCCAAATGTTGTGTACTTGAATAATTTCATTTCAGCTTATGTCATCTTAATAATTGAGTAATTCTAGTACTAGTTATGGAGGCTAATTTGACATAAAATTAAGCTGAGATTGTTAAGTGATATACAAATATGTAATAGATAAATACGAAAAATTATTTCTATAACAAAGTATTGTAATATGTCATTTTTTAGGTCACAATTTTTTCAAGTGACCACTATTTGAGGGTGGATTTTCATTGGATTTAGATGGAGATAATTCAAGTGGTAGTCCATATTGTTGGTTGTGAGTTAGAATATGGATATCCACAACATTCATGCAAATAATTCATAAGGAATTATCTATCGATGATGTAGAGGTACATGGTTGATTAACAATCAATGCTACTTGAGAACCATTAATTGCTTATGGATTTAGCACTTATAAATGTTTTCCACCGTAAGATATGTGTTAATGCGTAACGCAAGTATTTCTAATCACTTTAGAAAAAATCAAGGGTTTAATACACATAAAATTCATACACTTTGAAATTCATATATTCATCAACATAAAATGCAAAAACAATGAGATTCATAACAAAATGTGTCATGAAATGTATATATATGTGTGTATTCAATATCGTCTAAGTTGTACATTTTTTACAAAATGGCATCTCGTGCCCAATATACAAAGCGACAGCAAGTACCCTAACATAAAAAATAAAAATAAAAAAAAAAAATCCATATAGTGGCCTAGACACAAAATGGCAGTAGTTGGTCAATCATTGACCACTGTGACCCTCACCACCCTCAGGAGCATCCTAGAAATCTATATTTCTTCTCTTGCTCAAGGAATCACCTCAAGTGGTTCTAGACTTGGGCATACCTCGACACTTTATAGACTGCACAAAGAAAAAACATTGTTATAAGTTGTTTTCCTCAATGAATTAATAGACATACAAAATGATACTTTGTGATTTAACCTAAGATAACTCACCGCATATGATATTTTCAGTCATGAGGGTGTTACCCTCCTCTGCAAACCTAATCTATCCATGATTCCACCCTGCATCAGTTACAAGGATCAAGTCAAAAAAATTAAACAAATATGCGTAAAATCAAATTGATGATACATAAAAATCTATCATCAACACATTATCTCACCATGAATATCTCAGGCCTCGATGGAGATTCGTTGGAAGATGGAGGACTAGGTTGTACAACCTGCTCTAAGGAAGCCTCTACTATGGCATCCTCGGTGGATGTGGCCGATGGAAATGGTGGCGGGGATGGGTGAAATACAGGTGCATCCAATGTGGATGGATGCGATGGAAGAGGTGGTGTGGATGGGTAGCCTACGTGTGAATCCACCAAGGATGCATGCAATAAGACAGATGTTGGGGGTGGGATGTGATAAACCCCCACTAGATGTACAAATGATTGCAACTCCCTAGGCCTGGAGAAAGGTAACCCGGAAGCAAAGCCCAGTTTCCGAGAGAGTGCAGTAGTACTATAACTAGCAAAAATGTCTATAGCTTGCAGACATATTAATAATATTGAACTATTAAGTATCAAATAGTAAAAATCAAGAACATAAACCAAAAAAAATTGAGAATTATGCAATATTTTAATGTCCCATTTTTGACAAGCTTAGAGAAATTAAATATTTAATTAATTATTTGGTTGTGTTTTCTAAATTTAATTTGACAACTAATCTTTAATTAATTATTATTTAATTTTAAGTGGCTTAAATAAAAAATAAGCATTATAAAGTCACTTTATTAAATTTCTCTTATACACGATTTGAGGAGGTCAAGTTAGATATTTCTAGAAAGATCCAATGAGCCTTTAAAAGAAGAGAAGAGAAAGTCATTTGGGGAGGTCAAATTTGGATATTAATTCTTGTGGAGTGCTCAATGAACCAATGTTTTCGTTAGGGTTTTGGAAAAAACGTCTCATTATAGTTTGGCTTCGGTGGTGAGACTAATCCACCATAGTTAGACAAAGAGGGGAATCCATCAGGGTTTACATTGGAGATTCAATGCTACTTTTCATCTTAGACATTTCTATTTGGAGAGATCGGGCATTGTTCTAAGTTTTATTTTTGTAAATGTATTGCAGCGTCCATAGCAACCATTTTGGTATTATGGTTGTATTCAACATTCTCATAATAATAAAAAAATCCCCATGTTCTTTCTCTCTCATTTTTCTGTGTATTTGGTGTTTCCGCAATGTTTTTAACGAAATATCAAGGGTTTGCAGTAAATTTAATGCTCTAAAATTATTTTAATTAAAAACCCTAGTTTTTGGTGAACGAAACTCTACAGTAGTATCAGAGCATGATATTCAACAACTGTGAAGGTTACCAAAGGGTATTGATGATTTGTGTTGAGAGGGCCAAGTTTCTGGTAAAAAGGGGTCGAGTACCTAACTACTAGACACTGATTTGGTATATTGGTTGTGATATCCTTCATTGTCGGGAGGATCTTCACTGCTAGGGGCCGAGTTCTTCCTTTGTTGGTCATTCTTGCAGCAAGAGAAGTCTGAAATCAAAGGTTCTTATATTGGAAACAAACCTAGACCCATTGTGGGTGTTTGGGAGATGGATGGGATATTTCTGGTGTGTTGGGCGTATTACTCTCTGTTTGGGAAACCAAATCTCAGATATGGACGATTTCTACATTATTGGATAAAACTTTATACTGTTGGGCGACTTACTGCATATAAGAGACAACATTCTTATGATGGGTTGAGCTCATCTTTGAGCAGAGATATAAGGAACTATTATACTGTTAGGTGACCGAATTATTGAATATTGGGGCGAGTTAGCTCGTGGGGTCAAGCTGCTCCTTAGAGGGAGAATTTTCCTTGCTTCTTGAATGAGTTTGGACTAAACATAGGCCACTCTGTCAATCCTAGGACGATTTGTTATATTGGAGAGGCCGAGTACCTTGCTTGGGTCGAGTTTTAAAGGGAAGGACATTATTCAATACAAGTTGGGCGCATATCACTGTGTGGCAGTATTATTCCTCTCCAGATTGGGCACACCTTCATTTTCGTGGGTCTGTTATTGATTGATGGTTGTGTTCTTGACCTGGAGGTCAAGTTTTATTCTAACCTAGGCATTTTCATGGTTGCAAACAGATCAATTATTTATTCCATAATAAAGCAGGTTAAGTTTAAAGTTGGGCGCATATCACTGTGTGGCAGTATTATTCCTCTCCAGATTGGGCACACCTTCATTTTCGTGGGTCTGTTATTGATTGATGGTTGTGTTCTTGACCTGGAGGTCAAGTTTTATTCTAACCTAGGCATTTTCATGGTTGCAAACAGATCAAATATTTATTCCATAATAAAGCAGGTTAAGTTTAATGTGTGGCGGTGCTATTCCTCTCTAAATTGGGCACACCTTCATTTTGGTGGGTCTGTTATTGATCGATGGTTTTGTTCTTGACCTGGAGGTCGAGTTTTATTCTAACCTGGGCACTGTCATGGTTGCAAACAGATCAAATTTTTCTGCCATAATAAAGGAGGCGAGTTTCATTGATTAGAGAATATGGATTGGTATTTTTCTGAAGTATTCTCATAGGGAATCGAGCTACCCGTTAGTGTTATCGTTGGAACCAAAAGGAATGCACCCATTGGCAGAAAGGATAAACATATTCGTTGCTACCCATACATCTGTTAAGAACGAAGTACTCTATATAACTGGGTGCACCAAGTTGTCATACCTCATCTTGTTTGACAATGAACATGTAGACATTTATAAGGGGTCGAGATTTGGCAGAAAGGATAAACATATTCGTTGCTACCCATACATCTGTTGAGAACGAAGTACTCTATATAACTGGGTGCACCAAGTTGTCATACCTCATCTTGTTTGACAATGAATATGTAGACATTTATAAGGGGTCGAGATTTGGGATATAAGGGCCTTTTCTGAAGGGATTAGTGGGAAGAATCTAGCAAGCATTGGGGACCATTATTTGTTGTTTGAAGGATTTCCTTACATCCCATAAAGCAGACTGTTGTTGATTTCTACTAGTCCCAGTTCACTACAGGATTGTCACTTCAGTCTACAAGTTCCAGGTTCTATCTAATCATTACAGCCTATTATATTGGTTTGTTGATGTTATAAAATCATAATATCATTAGAAACTTGCCTATGTAAAAGTTGGGATAGTTATATGTGATCCTCTTGGTCTTTGAATAAATTAGCAGCAACTATTTCTATTATTTTTCTTTGCAGTAATATATTCAATGATTGTCATTTATTGGAAATTACCTATGAATTGTTAAGAGGTATCTTCATTGTAAAAAGATATAAAAAAATTGCACCTACAAGAGTTGGTATACAAATTGTTTGAAGAAATACCACAGTTTCAATCCCTCCTTAAACTCAAAAAAATTACCTCAAACTCTAGAGAATATTGAGGTGGGTATCTTCCAATAGTGCGTTCCTGAGGAGTTGGGTGCATATCCTAGCTTGTGGACTGATTATTGTTGTGTGTGCTCTCTGTTAAATTTACATGCAGCAGCGAGAGCCATTCTCCTGAAGGATGGCTAAGACCCTAGACGAGATCTAGGGCACCCAATGCACTCCTGGGATATGTGGTCTGGGACATATATTGATGAAGACCCTAGGTTAGTAACCAGGGTACCCATGCCTGGTACATGGAAGGCTTGGTTCGTAACCAAGCAGTTGAAGACCCTAGGTTTGTAACCAGGGCCCCTGGTT
>WSFP011307295.1:0-43927 GCA_009831015.1 Picea engelmannii
AACTAGTTGGTGTATTGTTTCGTAAATATAAGTGTTTTGGTTTATTGTAATTATGATGAGTTAATGTTGTGTATCTTCTATGTTTAAATGTTTTATATTGTATGAGTAATTTCATATCTAATTGTGAATGTTTTCATGATAATTGCATGAACCCGTGTGTCATATTGCATGCATTCATCAGTGAAAAGTAGGCTAGAAAATATTGTGATGTCAAAGCTAATTTTATTTGGTGGAGAAGAGGAATTTTTAAGTACCCTACCATCCCAGAAGGCACAAGGATTGTTGGGTACATTAAAATAACAATACCTTCGTTATGGAGATTAATTTCGTTGATATCCTCCATCCATTATAATGACAAGCTTGGATTTTCTGTATTATCTCCATTATGTGTCCCGTGAGGTATGACTGAGGAAGCATTAATTACCTCAGGGTAACCAATTCCACTATGTTGTGCCCTCACCTCCATCCTGGATTCCACCCTAGTATCAATCTCAGTTACCCCTTTAGCTAGCTCGCTAAGGATGCTCATCATGTCCTCCTCCAACAGGTATTACCCCCATGTGTACTACATTCATGCACCCTCAACAAAACCAAACACATTGCATGGAAGTGGGCTTGAAAAGATTGATTGTCCCTCCAATGGGTCGGCTTAGTAATCCAAAGATCCTCTTCCATTTATAGCTCCATATCCAACTCTATTGCCACATTATCCACCCTCCATAATCCTAAAGAAACTTAGCTAGATGTTGAAGGAATCCCTAGTTCACTATTGTAGAAACCCTCTCCCATATCTAGATTCTCCATCTTAATCAATCATAATTTCTAAATAGGATTACGTATTGTATAGAAATATTTCTTCATAAAATTTTTAGATATTTGTTCAAATATTGACCAATACTAAGAGGGGGGGAGGGTGAATCAGTATTGATTCTTCTTTTAAAATTTTAACAGTTATTAATTAACAAATTAATTAATCATAACAATTGATCAAAAAGAATGTACTGAATACAAAAATTAAAATATAACAATAACAAGTACATGTTACAATTGTGTGAGAGACACCAATCTCTCTTCTTATGAGCACCAACTCAAGGAGACACCAATCCCCTGGTTTCAGAGCACCAACTCCCTTGTTTCAGAGAACCAACTCTAGGAAGCACCAACTCCCTTATTTCAGAGCATCAACTCCAAGATTTAATCTGCAGAGGAATGCAATCCTCCCGAGCTCCTCCCTACCACATTCACTGCATAAAATATTTGCAGTTTCTTTCTTGGACTCTGCTCCTTCTTTTGATCTTTTGATGTAGACTGTAGAGACACTTTCCTTCTTACCATTTTTCTCTATTTATATAGTCTCTCAAGAGGTATATGATATTGAAACAATGGGCCTTTTTGTAAAGAAAAAATGAACTAGTGTGTCTTTTTAATAATAAAGCATTGCACATCTTCATTTAATTAACACAAATGTTGACTTTTTTGTTTATTAATTGATTTTGATTTAAAAAGGTGTCCAAATCAGACAATGATTTTCGTACAAATGTTTTGGAGCGACATAAACGAATTTTAAAATTATACGACATGGGTTTTGTGCAGAACATGCCCAATTAGTCGGCACATAAATAGTTTCCCCAAAAAAGGTGTGAGGTGGACGGTACATGAGGTTCTTTGAAGGAAACTTGCCTAGATTTAATGTTGTGGTTTCCTTCTAAACTTGTCAAATGAAGCATCCACTTTAGCATGAGATATTTGGTCACATATCCACATTCCTCCTTTATTAGAAAGCTAACAGAGTGGACTCGAAAATTATAAGAGTGGATTTTAAATTACATCTTCTCTTCCACATTTGTGTTGACTCTGGTCAAGTTTTCACGTCCAATCTTGTAGTGTGGAGTTGCAGCAAGTTGCAGAACTCATCCTGTAGTGTGGATTTGCAGCATAGGATTTGCAACGAGTTGTAACACGTAATCTTGTATCATGATCCGACAATTTCTGAGACTTTGATCTCATGATCTAACTATCACAATGAGATCTCTGATGATTTTTCTCACACCTTCTTAGAGGAAATTCTCATAAAATATCTTACATTCCTTGAGAGATGATCTTTTGGCCTTTCTTTCATTCACTTGAGAATGGATGACAATGATCTATAAATTTTATAACAAGATTCTTCAAGGACTAAGTAATAAAGGATATGTGAAGTATCCCCCTTGTTGATATTTTTATACCAGATCCTTGACACCTATTGTATTTTATTGAAGCACTATATTTGACCCTTTCTTCTTCTATTTAGAGCATAGTAACTTATTTTTGAGGTTCCATTGTAAATATATTCCAATGATATCTTCATGGAGTGAACAAACCCTTCACTTATGTCCAATTGCTTCTTCTGTGAAGGGATTCCAGCAACATAATTCAACATAAAAGTTTGCTAGGATACTGATATGAGTACATAAACATTAATAAAGTTATTGGTGACCATATTTATCCTCTTTCCTTCAATTCCAACAACATACACTATGTCCAATATTGACCATATTGGTCTCCTTTGACATCAATGCCAACAACATGTCCAACATTATCCCCCTTTGGCATTGATGGAAGCACAGTAAAAACCCCTTATTTCTTAATTCAGTTTTATTGTTTCTCCCCCCCCTTTGACAACAATGATAGAAGGGATGTTTCTTTGCTCCCCCTGAGGTTATACTCCCCATGTCCATGTACTCCTCCCATGATGAAACCTGTGCAATTTAATTAGATATGGAGATTACCCCCAATTTATGTCTGAGGTATTCAAAAGTACTCTTGGGTAAAGGTTTTGTGAATATATCCACAATCTGTTCTTTTGTATCCACACATTCCACTTTAACAACTTTTTGAGAAACTCGTTACCTTAAAAAATGAAATTTTGTTGGGATGTGCTTGGTTTTTCAGTGCATGACAAGATCCTTAGAAATGTTTATGGCACTAGTATTGTCACAGTTAAGAAGAATTGGATGATGATACTCTACTTGTAGGTATTCAAGGGTTTGTTTCATCTAACGTACTTGTGTGCAGCAAGTGGTAGCAACAATATATTAAGCTTATGTTGTTGACAATGATATAGATGTTTTCTTCTTACTTAGACATGATACTAGACACTTTCGTAGGAAGAATGCTCCTCCACTGGTGCTCTTCCTATAATCCACACTACCATCCTAATCCGCATCAATATATGCATTTAATGTAAAATAATTTTTTTTTGGATACCATAATCCAAAATCTAAGGTAGCTCTTAGATATCTGAATATCATTTTTACTGCCTTCAAATGAGTCTCTTTAGGTGCAGATTGAAATATGCCTATTAGTCCTACAACTTGTATGATATAAGGTCTTCTTGTTGTTGCACATAATAGGCTACCAACCATTGATATGTACATGGTTTTGTCTACCTTTGATGAATCATCATCTAAGCTTGGTTTTCCTCATGTAACCATGGGAGTGCTCATAGGTTTGCAATCTTCCATTTGAAATTTCTTTAGCATTTCTTTGATATAGTTGGTTTGGGATATGAATATCCCCATTTCTGTCTAAGTAACTTGTAAACCTAAGAAAAATGTTAGTTCACCGAGCATATACATCTCAAATTCTTTCTACATTTCTATAGAAAATTGTTTTCTTAGTATAGTCAAATTACTTCCAAAAATTATATCATCCACATATACCAAAACAACAATCATATTTTGTTCTTCAATTTTTATATATAGGTTGTTGTCAGTAGTCCCTCTCTTGTATCCTTGTTGTTGTATATAGTTATCAAGATTTGAGAACCATGCTCTGGGAGCTTGTTTAAGACCATACAAAGCCTTTTTTAGTTTACATCCATAATCCTGAATTTTTGTCAACTAATTTCTAAATAGAATTACTTCTCTAAGGTTCCATTTAGAAATTCTTACTTAACATCCATCTAATAGATTTTGAAGTTTTTGAAGCATGCAAATGCAAAAAAAAATCTAATAGCTTCTAATCTTTCCACTAGGGAAAATGTCTCCTCAAAGTCAATTCCTTCAACTTGGGCATATCCCTTGCATACTAATTTGGCTTTATTATTTATAATCTGTCCATTTTCGTTAAGTTTATTCTTGAAAATCCATTTGGTCCCTATCACATTTTTGTCTTATGGTCTTGGGACCAATTCCCATGTCTGATTTTTCTCTAGTTGGTCAAGTTCTTCATTCATTGCTTTTATCCAATCTTCATTCTTGCTGGCTTCTAAAAATGATTTGGGTTATACCATAGAAAGCATTATCTGTTCTTATTCAAATGTAAGTTTCCTTCTATTTTCTACTCCTTCACTTTTATCCCCTATGATTTGGCTTTTAGGGTGATTCTTTTGAACTCTTTTTGATGGATCTTTTGGCAAGGGTGTTTCTTCCTCATCCTTTCTTCATCAGTTTGTGGTTCATTCTCTTGTAGTTCTTCAACATCTTCTTCATTTTGTGATTCACCATCTTATTCATCATGTGATTCACCATCTTCTTCATCATCACTAGTTCTTCTCCATTCATCAATTTTTTTATTTATCTTGAGATTTGATTTTTCTCAATTTTAGATCATCTACTTTTACATTTGAACTTTCCACTATTTTGTGAAATCTTAGATTATAGCATATATAAGCCTTTTTTTGGTGAGTAACCAAGAAATATCCCCTCATCTGATCTGGAATCAAATTTTCCTAGGTTATAATCATCCCTCTTCATATAGAATTTTCTCCCAAAGACTCTGAAGTGTTTGACTGATGTTGATTCTCCAAACCATAGCTCATAAGGTGTCTTGTCATTGTTAACTCTAAGTTGTTCTCGGTTGAGTATGTGAACTATTGTATATATTATATCTCTCCAAAACTTATCTGGAAGTTTGGCTTCATTCAACATTGTTCTTGCAGCCTCTTGAACATTTTTGTTTTCCTTTCAACAACTCCATTCTATTGAGGAGTTCTTGGAGCTGAAAATTGTCTCTTGATTCCATGATCTTCACAAAACTTATTGAATTCGTTAGAGGTAAATTCCCCTCCATTGTCCGACCTCGGACATTTGATCTTGAGATCTGTCTCATTCTCCACATAAGCTTTGAATTCCTTACACTTTTCAAATGCCTCTGGTTTTTCTCTAAGGAAGTATACTTAGGTCATCCTTGTATAGTCATCAATAATCAACATGAAGTAATGTTCTCCTTGTATACGTCTAGTCCTAGTAGGTCCACAGAGGTCAGTGTGAACAAGCTCCAAGGGTCTTGATGTAGAGTATTATTGTTTCTTGAATCTGCCTTTCGTCTACTTCCCAAGTTGGTAATGCTTACAAACAAGGTCAGAAGGTTTTATAATCTTTGGCATGTCCTTCACTACTTCCTTTATACTAGCTTTGATCAGATTGTCAAAGCTCAAGTGTCCCATTGTTTTGTGCCATAACCAACTTTCATCTACTTTAATCATGTAACATTCTTCTTCTTTTTTAATATCTAAAATATATACATTACTTGAGGTTCTTGGTGCAACAGCTACTAATTTTCCTGATCCTTCCTTCTTGATTTCACATTTATGGGGGTTGAAAATGAGTATATTTTCGTCATCACAAGTTTGGCTTACACTTTGAATATTAGGCTTCATATTTTCAACTAGTAGCACATTTTTTGCTTTATTTTTCTTGTTTCCCAAAGTCATTGTGCCTTTTCCAAGTATTCTGGAAGATACATTATCTCCAAATGTGACACTTCCTTTTTCTTTCCTTGTCAAATTGAGAAATTTTATTTTATCTCTTGTCATATGCTTAGAGAATCCACTGTCAATATACCATTGAAACTTTTTGTTCTTGGCATACATGGTTATTCTTAGAGAATCCACTGTCAATATACCATTGAAACTTTTTGTTCTTGGCATACATGGTTTCTTTACATTATGTTACATTTTCTTCCACATGCTTTTCTTTCCATATATTTTTATCTTTATTTTTGGGAATGTTTGTCTTCAAGGATTGCATTGGAAATATACATTCACTAGATTTATGACCATAATTGTTGCACTTGTGAAATTCAACATTGTAATATTGTAAAGGAGAGAATAAATTATAGTTATTTTCTCTACATTATTCTTGTTTTTCTTATATCTTTGGATTTTTTAGGATTGTACTTTCTATATGATTTACAATGTACTACTTTATGTCCAAAATTATTGCAAGAGTAGCAATATCCAATGAAGATATGTTGATATCTATTAGGAGGAGTCCTTCTGGTCACTTTGTTTTTGTTTTCTTCTGTTTCTTTTGTAGGGGGTGTTGATTTCTATTTACTAGGAACACTCTTTAATGGTACCATATTCCCCTTGTTATCTTCCCTTTTTAAGGTGATTCTAAGAGCATCTGCATAACTGATTGGTTGTTTGCTACTCTTTTGTTTTGCAGAGGTTGAATATTGATCATATCCTAGTCTTGTCTTATCGTTTGGTGATATTTAACTATCAATAATGCTATTCAAGATTTTTGAATTTTTCTCAAATCTTGATTGGTTGTTTCCTTTATCAAGTTCCCTCTTTAGTTGAACAATTTTAGTCTCTAGCTTCTTACAATATTGTTGTTTTTCATTGAGTTTTTTAATCAAGACTTCCTCATTTCTCTTGGATTCTCAAAGTTGAGTTTTCAAGTCAATGATGATTTGCTCTGATTCTTTGATGGTTTTTTAAACTTCATTTTCTCTTAATTGTTGTGCTTCTTCAAATTCTAACAGTTGTCCCCTTAGTAAGTTTTTCTTCTTTTTATACTTTCTAAGTTCATCCAGAGAAGTGATTAGTTTTGCTTCTAGGTCTAGTTCTCCTTCATCCTCAAATTTTTCTTCAATCGCAAAAATATTTTTAGAAATATTATCTTGGGTTTCTATACCCATAAATAGATGTTCTAACTCTTCATCTTCACTTTATTCAAATGAATTGTTGTCCTCTTTGGTGTAAAAGGTATTCTTCTTTTCTTTTATTTTTTCCCTTTTTAAGGTCTTTCTGATTGTAAGCTTCTTCATCATCATTATCTTCTTGTTTGGGATAGGGACATTTGTTAGCGAAGTGTCCAATTTTTCCACAGTTGAAGCATTTGAAAGGTAACTTCCCTTTGTATTTTCCATATTGTTTCTTGAGTTTTATTATAAAGTTGGTATCTTATTCATCTGATATATCTAAGAGATTTTCATTTGGCACGTGCTTATGGTTCCTTGTTGCTTTTCATTCTTTGAAGGTTGTTTCCCTTTTAATAACTTTTCTTACTTGGTTCTCATTTCATATGCTATAAGAATCCCATGAATTTCATTCAGTGTAAGGATTTCAAGGTCTTCTCGATCTTCTAAGGTAGATACCTTGGCAACATATCTCATCGGTAATGATCTCGGCACCTTTTGGACAATAATATTGTATTTTATCTCTTCTCCCAATGCTCTGATTGAATTGACTATTTCATCCACTCTTTGAAAATATTATGCAATGTTTTCTTCTTCTTTCATATTCAGACTCTCAAAATGCCCTCTATGTGTTTGAATTTTAGCTTGCTTGACCTTTGCATATCCTTCATAGATGATCTTCGGTTTGTCCCAAATTTCCTTTGTTGATTTACAGTGCATCACTTTTACAAATATAGGATTTGTTAATCCTCCAAGAATAGAGTTAACATCTCTTGAATTGTCATTGTAGAGCTTATTTGCAACAATATCAGTAGGTGGAGTATATGTAGTAGTGTAACCATTTTCAACAGAATTCCATACATCATAGTCACGGGCCATCAAATAGCTTTCCATTCTTATACTCTAGAAAGCATAGTAATTTCCTTTAAACAATGGTGCTATGTTGGAGGACATTCCTTCTTTTTGATCAATTTGATCTCTACATAATCTACCTTCTAGTGGTTAAATTGTGGTGAAGGCACTTGCTCTGATACCAAATTTTGAAATATTGGCCAATACTAAGAGAGGGGGTGAATTAGTATTGCTTCTTCTTTTAAAATTTTAACAACTATTAATTAACAAATTGATTAATGATAATAATCGATCAACAAGAATGTATTGAATACAGAAATTTAAATATAACAATAACAAGTACAAGTTACAATTGTGTGAGAGACATGAATCTCTCTTCTTATGAGCACCAACTCAAGGAGACACCAGTCCCCTAGTTTTAGAGCACCAACTCTAGGAAACACCAACTCCCTTGTGAAACATTCTTTAACCTCCAGAGGACTACGATTCTCCCGAGCTCCTCCCTACCACCCTCACTGCATAAAATGTTTACAGATTCTTTCTTGGACTCTGCTCCTTCTTTTGTTCTTCTGATGTAGATTGCAGAGACACTTTCCTTCTTACCTTTTTTCTTTGTTTATATAGTCTCTCAAGAGGTATATGATATTGAAACAATGTGTCTTTTTGTAAATAGAAAATGAAACAATGTGTCTTTTTAATAATAAAACATTACACCTCTTCATTTCATTAACACAAATGTTGACTATTATGTTTATTAATTGATTTTAATTCAAAAAAACGTCCAAATCAGAAAGTGATTTTCGTAAGAAGATTATGGAGCAAAGGAAACAAATTTTAAAATTCTACGACATGGGTTTTGTGTAGACCATGCCCAATTAGGCGATGCATGGACAGTTTCCCTGGAAAATTTGTGAGGTGAATGGTACAAGAATTTATTTGAAGGAAACTTGCCCATATTTACTATTGCAGTCGCCTTCTAAACTTTCCAAATGAAGCATCCACTTCAGCAGTAGAGATTTGGTCACATATCCACATTCCTCCTTTATCAGCAAGCTAATAGAGTGGACTTGAAAATTATAAGAGTGTATTTTAAATGACGCCTTCGCTTACACATCTATGTTGACTCTAGTCAAATTTTCATGTCCAATCGTGTAGCGTGGAGTTGCAGCGATCAGTTGCAGCACTCATCATGTAGCATGAAGTTGCAACACTTAATCTTGTATCATGATCCAACAATTTCTAAGACTTTGATCCAGTGATCTAACAATCCCAATGAAATCTTTGATGATTTTTCTCACACCTTCTTGGAGGCAATTCTCATAAAAGGTCTTATATGCCTTGAGAGACAATCTTTTAGACTTGCTTTAATTCACTTGAGAATGGATGGCAATGATCTATAACTTTTATAGCAATATTATTCAAGGACTAAGTAATGAAGGATCTATGAAGCATCGCCCTTGCTGATATTTTTATACCAGATCCTTGACACATGATGTATTATATTGAAGCACCAGATTTGACCCTTTCTTATTGTATTTAGAGCATAGTAACTTCTTTTTGAGATTCCATTATAAATATATGCCAATGATATCTTCATGGACTGAACAATCCCTTCACTTATTTTCAATTGCTTATTTTGTGAATGGATGTGAATAACATAATTCAAAATAAATGTTTGCTAGGATACTGATATGAATACATAAATATTAATCAAGTTCTTGGTGACCATATTTATCCTCTTTCCATCAATGCCAACAACATACACTATGTTTATTATTGAGCATATCGGTCTCCTTTGACATCAATGCCAACACCATGTCCAACAAGATTTATCTATAAGAAGGGGCAAATTCTAATCATTAAACAAATTAATTCAAATGTATGAGATTTATTTTTTCATTCGTAAGACTCTTTGTGTATATGTGCTTATTCTTATAACCAATAAAGATTAATAAACTAGTGGCTTGGAAGTATTCTAAATGTTGAGAATTAGGGCTATACATATTTTTTTAAGCATCTTGGGTGAAAAAAAATCACAATGTAATAATTAATTTATCAATTTTAAATGGCTTGTTGAACTAGTTGTTATTGCAACACCTAGTTTTTAATCTAGATGTTATATCATCTTTAAAAATGACTACATTCACATCCATAATTAATTGTATTCATAATTTAATTATAATAGTGTTTAAGTTAATATCCAAACCAATAATCAAATTTTCATTGATAATTCAAATGTTATTACATCAAGGAATAACATTTAGAATTGTTTTCATTAATGTGAAGGTTATTGCATCTGAAAAATATTTATAATTTGGAAATTATTTGGGGCATTATTGAATCTATTGAAAATGATGATGATGATGGTTATTAGCATCCACTAAGATCAATATTGGTCTATTGGACCTTAAAAAATGTAAGGAATTATTTGGTTTCTTTAGAATTTTATTTGTGTGCTAGACAAGCTTTAACATAAGCATTTCTAAATCACCATAGTTTTAATGAGTTAAAAGGTTGGGAAGGTCGGTATTGTAACATATATTTTGAAATTAATATATGATGAGGGTGTACACACGACATTCTAAGATAAAGTTATTTTCATCTTCAACCATCTTAGTGTCATAAAGAAGAAAAATGATCTCGACCCACAACATTTTAGGAATTTTCCAATGCTCGTTTCATTATGGAGCTCATGAGAGTTTGTTCTTATTTTAGAAACAATGATTTTCATAGATATCATTTTCGGGATTAACTGCGGAGAGTGATAATTGGTGCTATGTGATTCATTTTGTTGGTTTGAATCCCACTTCTTCACCCTTGTGAGCATCACCCAATGCAATGAGTGTTGAGTGGACTATTCAAATCATGAGAATTATTGGTCAGTTGCAACTAATAATCATGGATATGGGTCATAGATTAATGAATCTCTCTCTGCAATTAATCCTGAAAATGGTATATAATATGTTTCATTGTAGAATCCCCTCAATGCATAAATAATAAGAGTGAAGGGAGCTCTAACTAGATAGTTCATAAGGCAAAATACTTGTTAAGGTTTTACAAATGGGGCAGCAAGCTAAGTGGGCTTGATTGTGGGGAAAACTCCACATTTAAGCGTTCTTGAGCCAGAGGCATCTTGGGATGGGTGACCACCTGGGAAGCCCTGGTTACAGGGTGCAAGCCCCGAAAGTGATGATTGATTCTATGTGATTCATTTCACTGGTTTCAATCCCACTTCTTCACCCCTGTGAGCATCACCCAATGCAATGAGTGCTAAGTGGACTATTCAAATCATGAGAATTATTGGTGAGTTGCAACTAATACTCATGGATATGGGTCATAGATTAATGAATTACTCTCTATAGTTAATCCTGAAATTGATATTTAATATGTTGCACTGCGGAAGCCCCTCTACACTTAAATTGATTTTATTCTTAACGCTCGTTAAAACAAAGATATACTCTCATATTATAAATTAGGGTTGATCACTTCCTTGTAGTATATTAATTTTCTCTTATCCTCGAATTCTTTATCACACCACAATTTCTCCTTAAGTTTAGATATAATAATATTTTTAATATAATCAGTATTCTATAGAGAGAGCTCTTCCTCAATACGCCAATGATTTATTCAAGACTTAGTATCTTTATTCCAACCCCACTTGAGCCACAAGTGGTTTATATTGGATTTTGAATCAACCTTAGGAAGTGTCCTGTCTTCCATGTCGGTTATATTGTTCTTGTACATTAAGTACCTAGTCATAGCCATGCTCTCAATGGGGGAAATAATTGCTTCTTTAAGGAGGATATGATATGTGATATAACCCTAATGGGGCCATATATAGGGTTTAATGTATTTGTAATAAATTTCAACGTAATAAAGGGGCCACACGTACAATGTGTGAACAATTATATAGAGAGATCATGTAGTTATTATTGTTGTTGTTGTTGTTGTTGTTGTTGTCGTTAACCAGAACTAGGACATATTATCTTAAAAGGGTTGTAGCAGAGATATTGTCAAGCATACAAAAATATTTGATGTGATAATCCAAACAAAGCTTGAAACTTTCATATACTACATATGAAAGTTTGTAGTTGCCTGTTATTGATACAACCCAACTATTAACGCGGGTATACTGCTTATAGAATATACCCAAAATACAAACAACTTTTAAAACATACAATCTACTTAAAAACATGTTGGTTGGCCACTTCCTCCTTTTCTCCCATGGAGTGAGGAGAGGTCTGCTAGTACACTTCCATGGATTCTTTGGATTGATGAACAATCTCCTCTTCTTAAGGGTCAACTTAAACAGAATTAAAGGATATTCAATTATTTGAAGTAGTAGATAGGGAGTCCTTGCGTAGGTTAAGAACCAAGTTGCATAGAAAACTACATTCTACTTCGAGCACCTCCTTATTTTTTGTTGTTGAATAAGGAGGCCCATGAACTTTGCATTATGAGCAACACAATGTTGTTCACTGTCATGAAAAATGATGGAAATCAAACAAAGAGATATGTTGTTACCTTGAAGAGTTTCCTCATGTCAACAAAGGATCATTCAGATCTCCTAAATATATTTGGAATTCATATAGGCTAGACCTTTCACAATTGTCTTTGTAGATAATAGAACCAAGAGGAGACATAATAGACTAGAGCGGGTTGAAAGAAGATAGAATTCACTAGAGCTCTAAGCAAGACTTGGAATACTTTAATTAATGAATTTGACCTAAAAATTAATGAAACATGAGCTCAAAGAACCTAGAGAAATTAAATAAAGAGACTAGACCAAGGAGTAGGCAAAAGACTTCCCCAACCCCAACCCTCAAAATCGACCACAAATATTCAAAGACCGAAATAAAAACCAAGAAAACATGGCATGAGGAAACTTGATAATTGCACCCCAGAGACTTGTGAGGGATTCACTAACCGGACCTATGTTGTAGCATGTTCATTTATGGGATATTAAAGAATACCCCTAATTTCACTAGATATTGAAAAATACCCCAAAAAAATATTTTATTGAACCCCCCTCCCAATACATCTATCCAATTAAAAAAACCCATATTTTTACTAGATATGTAGGTACCCATTTTTTCATGGAAGTGTTAATACCCATTTTTATTTCTACCCCTAGTACATAGACATGAACAAGCTCTTATAAGCTTGCAAATGATAAAAATAATTAAAAAAATCAAATGAGTGCATTGACATTCTAGCATAGTGACTATCCATTGTAGTAAGATAGCCTTGGGTTCGAGGGATTGGTGCTATACTACTTTCAAGCCTCTCTTTAGTCTAATACATGGTCATGTATTCCCTAAGGAAGGGGTTTATGTAGTTGGATATCTATTTGTAGACCTAGAAAGATGCAATGCCTTAAGTTGTAATTCTTCATGCCTTAGATATCCGATATTGTGGACATTTTATAAAAAAAATAATAAATCTATCACGCTTGTATTTGTCGTAATATTTAGAAAAGTGATCTACCTCATACCCCACTCTTGTTTTCTTATTGTTCAGTATTAAAGACACTCTCATTAGGTGAGATGCAAGAGATTGTGATCTCAAGGATCAATTTGTCCTAGTGGAATTCTTATTATCCTTTAGGTAGAAATGAGTCCTTTCTTCCTTCTACTCTATCATTGTATTATTTTTTGTATATTATGATTAAGGTCAAAAGTAACACAATGATATTATTTGCATCTAAGGGATCATACCAATATCTCCAAATAGAAGACCTAATTGGTTGGTTAAGTTCACAACATCGAGGTAATCATAATCCTCTCCCTATGTAATGAAAAAAGGAAAGTATACACATCCACGTGAGATTGTATGGAGGGATCATCTATGTTGTGTGTTGATATTAGCTTCTCTGTCATTGTAAAAACCTAAAAAAAAATCATTTTCCCAACTATAATCACCCACTCAAAAGAGCCACAGATAGTGAAAAATCAGAGTTTGTAGGAGATCCCCTTGAACTAGAAAACACCTCTACCCTTAACTATGCGATCAAGATATGAAATTTTATGAATGCATACAACCAACCTACAACAAACTAAACCATACAAAATTATAGATAAAATGATAGATACATAAATACAAATAAAAAGGGGTGTTGTGACAACTAATACATATAGAGTTATGCAACACATGAGCTTTGATTTTGAATCTCATTTTCCATGTGAATGATTTGGATGATCTAAGCAAGGGTCAAAGGTATGAACTCATTGTCAATTTTTTATTTCAAAAAAGAGTTTCATCATTGTTGATTGTGCATATGTTTATTTCCCAACAAGACATTTCCTAATACCTATAAAATCCCCATGCGTTGCACCCCTCCTCCGAACCAATACCTATAAACATGCTTCAATTAAAAAATACCTCTATGATCTAGAAGGATATTCACATTTGACAAATTCAAGTCAATTCTAATTTCTGCCAAGATTGTCCACGCAATGAAGAGCTTGCAAAGAGATTTTCAATGCAATTTGAACGAGACAAAATAGACTTTGTATGCAAAAGATATGGTTCGTTGATGTTTTGGGAAAGAAGATGAAAATAAAATAAAATGATTAACACATATTTTGAGCTTAGGTGCTTTTGTATTTTTCATTTTTATTGTAATAGGAAACTGATGCAAGTGTGAGAGCTACGTAGCATTGTAGTTTTGTAGTCTAATGGGGATGTTGATATCTTCATGGTCGTAGTTGATATTTTCCCTCAGCTCATCCCTTGAATTGTGTCGAGATCCTAATTTATTGGATCTAGAGAGTTATTCTATCCTTAAAATGTTGAGGTAGCTCTCAACAATGAAGAATTATAAAAGTACACATATGCAATTTTTCTCTTAAGAGAGAAAAGAGTATTCATAAACTCTTGCAAGAAGAATAATCAATTAGGCTTGTTTTTAAAAAAAGAGATTAAGCTCATTATTGGGAGAATTTTTAAGCCCCTTATTGGGAGAAGATTGTAATCTTGTTATTGGGAGAATATGTCATCCCTTTGTAAAGGAGAGAACTAACACCTTATTGGAAGAATAATTCAACCCTTTTTTGTAAAAGGAGAAGCCCTCTTTGAAGGAGAATTAATGAAGTGGTTCGTTGATTGAGTGAACATGTAGACGTAGCCAAAATTTGGTGAACTCCATTATCAATCTAGTTTGCATATTGTCTCATGTTTTTCATTTGCTTACTATTTAATTTCAGTGTTAAATGATTAATTTTAATTATCATGCTAATTTCCAAGTTAATGATGGAAAATTGAGAGATCTATAAAGCATCCAAAAAAGGAGAAAAATTGAGTCAGTCTAATATTTCATGTTTTTGGATCAAGTTGGTATCAAAGTAGTTGTTCAAAGGGTTCGTTAACACCTTTTTCCACTTTGTGTTAGATTCTTCGATTTGTAGTTTGGACGTGCGGGTTTCTTGTTTGCAAAAGGAAAACCATGTGAAAATATTTGAAGAGAGAAAGGCTTTATGAACTTGAAGACATAAATCAACATATGCAGGGAGGAAACTCTAAATTGAGAAGGAGATTGAAATTCTCGGAGGATGAGAATCAAGAGTTGCAAGATAGATTCTTGTTCCATGGATAATTTCTCTTGGGAATCATTCAAGAGTTGCAACTTGAGTTTTATGCCACAGATGAAATTTTGGAAAAGTTCCATAACAGTGAAGGAGTAGAGAAGAATGAAGAGTCTACCATGTAAAGGAGACCACCTTCTACCATAGATGCTCAAACCATGATTGAGGTATGCATTGTAAGTAATTTATCGTGTTCTCTCTCTTCTCATCAAGATGTAGATGATTCTTTTGGTGAATTTGAGAAGCATACTCAGGGTATTGGTTCTAATTTGCTAACTAATATGGACTTTGATGGAAAGGGTATTAGCATTAATTACCAAGGAATGACTAATCCCATACATGTAGAGGAAATACCTCATTATGAAAGTTTTGGATATGTTAGTGGAAAATCAGAATTTGGAGAATTCTCCAAGATAGTTGAAGCAAGAGAATATTCAAGAGAAGAACCCAAGCCACTAGCTCTACAAAAATAACCCATGAAAGAAGATGACACACCACTCCATGATGGTGAAAGAGAGTGCAAGATAGAATCAAGAAAGATACAACCTTTCAACCATGGGAAAAGAATCAAGAAATAATGAAAATCATCTCCAAAGAGAGATGAACATTCAAAAGGAGGAGGTAAAACATTTTCCCCTCATCAGACTTGCATAAAGGAAAACCCTAAGGTATGAAAAGAATGAGTACTCCAATGTTTTCCTCAATTATGAGAAGAATGTCCATGTAACACAAAATGTTTGGTATGCATATCCATGTACTTTTTGTGGATTAAATAACCATTGTTTGGCCATGTTTTGGAAGAGAAATCCCATATAGAAGAAGATCATGCCCTTCAAGAAGGAGGAAAGATGCAAAGACCCTCTCCAAGTCAAAATGGGGAGAATGGAAAGAAAGAATTACTATCCAAGAAAATGGGCAAGAATTATTGCACTCATTGTAATGTGAGTGGTCATTGGGTTAACAAGTGATGGAAAATTCATTCATAACTTCATCCAAAGTATTGCAAGGAAATTGCGCAAGCGCCCACAAAGGAAGAGGTAGCAGATGAAAGAGTTTGATCCGGATTATTTTTGGCACGAAATGAGATTGGAGATATAATAAAGAAATGCACAAAGATATCGCAGATATTCAATAGTATAACAAAAATATATCAGAGATGCAACCATAAACACAGATATACAGTAATACATGATTTCTATTAATGAGATAAATGTACAAAGACTGTAAAATACAGAGTGAAAGACTCGATAGAATGGTGGCAGCTTATCTCTGAGAAGAGATGTGACGGCTCATTCGCAAAAAGATGATTACAATGAGGCTCTGGAGGCTTTTTTACAATAAATAGGAATGCCAAAAACCCTAGACATCCAAAAACCTAACCCTAGGAGATGAAGCGCTAAAAGTCATGTGGGCCCCATTTGGGTAAGTTAGTACATTAACTTCTCGGGGTCGTAACTTTTGCATACGATCTTCGTTTTAGGCGTATGATAGCCCATTGGAAAGGTATCGTCGAGGAGATTCATTTTGGGGGATCAATTATGCCTTTGGCTATCATTGAGGGGATCAATCCCGAAAAACCTTATTTAGGCCCTCAAAATGGCCCTGGAATTTAAAAACTGCTAAAAATAGTAAATTGCCAAAATTTACAAAAAATTGTTTTGAGCCGGTTGGAAAAGGTGAGTGGCCACCAATATCCATCTGGATGAATCCTCCCTCCTTAGGAAGCAATGGTCTCCATTGCATTGATTTCTCGGGGGAGAGGGAAAAGCATTTGTTGAATCTGCATCTTGGTGAGCTGCTTGCCTTGTTGGATACGTCGTGCTACTCAGTTTGTGGAAGTTTGTCATGAACCTGTTGAGGTTGAGGCCTTTCAACAAGTCGAGATACATTAGAGGACGGTGTGCAGAAGGAATCTTTGTGCTTTGCTGCAACCTTGTCGACCTGCTTCTATTGGATAGAAGGTGCTTGGGGCGAGGTTGTAGTGGTTGCTATGTCCTTTTGTTCCCCTTTTGAATAGATTGTGAAGAAGCTGAATTTTGCAGTATGAGATACTAGCTTGCGACACTTTTTAGGTGGAATAGTAGTCGAAACTACCTCTGGTATTTTGTAGAGATGAGCCCCCAAAGTAAAAATGACACTACGAGGTTGAGACTCATAAACAACATGGTGTCTCCACATATATGGTTGGCCCAAGAGAACATCACAGTCATCCAGTGGGGCAACATCACATAATATCTCATCCTTGAAGGGTTGGATGTCGTATGGAAATCGACACTGTTGGCTGACACAGAGATCTCGCCCTTAGCGAAGCCACCTGATGTTGTATGGTTGTGGGTGTGGTGTTTTCGAAAATCCCAACTGTTTGACGACCTGTACTGAGATGAGGTTCTTCTGGCTTCCGCTGTCAATAATAAAATGTAGCGGGGTCCCCTTCACCCACATTTTTTAATGAAAAAGGCACTCGCCCTCTTCGGGATCTGTTGGTTCTTCTGGTTGAATTGTTGCAGTCGCGACAATAGCAGTGGGGTCATTGACACAACCATTGGGGTCTGCGTCAATATCAGAGATGCAACCATAAACACATATATACAGTAATACATGATTTCTATTAATGAGATAAATGTACAGAGACTATAAAATACAGAGTGAAAGACTCGATAGAATGGTGCCAGCTTATCTCTAAGAAGAGATGTGACAGCTACTCTCATTCGCAAGAAGATGATTACATTGAGGATCTGAAGGCCTTTTTACAATAAACAAGAATGCCAAAAACCTTAGACATCCAAAAACCTAACCCTAGGAGATGAAGCGCCAAAATTCATGTGGGCCCCGTATGGGTAAGTTAGTACATTAACTTCTCGGGGTTGTAACTTTTGCATACGATCTTCGTTTTAGGCGTATGATAGCTCGTTGGAAAGGTATCGTTGAGGAGATTCATTTTGGGGGCTCAATCATGCCTTTGTCTATAATTGAGGAGCTTGATCCCAAAAAACCTTCATTTAGGCCCTCAAAATGGCCCCGAAAGTTAAAAACTGCTAAAAATAGTAAATTGCCAAAATTGCCAGAAAACCATTTTGAGCTGGTTGGAAAAGGTGGGTGGCCACCGATATCCATCTGGATCAGATTTTTTCAAACACCAACAATCTAGGAGGCAGTCCATTATGAAGGCCACATGTTCAAGGAAAATCCCATCAAGTGGGTGTAACCCAAATAATAACATCCATTAGAATGGCTCGATGCCATGGATGAATGAAGTGATGAGGAAGTGAAGTATGGTATAATTGATCAACCATTAATTCATATGTTATAAATATGGACTCAAGGAAAATATTGAGTGACAGATCACCTCTATATCAGATTCGTCCTCACTTTCGTGTTATACTTGAAATAAACCATTTTCGATCTACATAAGCCAGTAAGGATCCCACATTATGAATCTAGTGATCATACTAATGACGCAAGATCACTTTACTCTATTGAAATTAATTTGGATTTCGAAGGTACATGCTCACTATAATTTTGGGCCTCTCACTAGCTATTAATTACCTTGATTGGTTCCTCTCCAGCTACCATATGGATAAAGGGAAAACCTATATGCTTCAATTCCTATCAGTTTCTTGTTTGTCCTTGGCTGCAAAGATGGATGAAACTAATGTTACATTGTTGTTAGACTTAAAAGTTAAAGATGCTAAATATTTTTTCGGAGCCATAACTATTGAGAGAATGGATCTTCTGATCCTCGTCACTCTCAAATGGAGATTACACTCTATTACTCCATTGTCATTTCTTCACAACTTTGTGCATAGAGAGATGGGTGATCAGTCCCCTCCTAGAGCATTGATAACTTGATCAATAGAGCTAATACTTGACATGATCAAAGTGATCCATTTGGTGGGCCATCACTAACCGTCAATAGTTGTTGCAGTTGCAGTGTGTGTTACAGAGGAATTTGTACCTCTACTAGCTTTTCCAACACAATTTGAATGGGGTCAAATGGACTTCGTCTGCAAAAGATATGGGTCATTGAAGTTTTGGGTGAAAGGGAAAAAATAAAATAAAATGATTAACACATATTTTGAGCTTAGGCGATCTAGTATTTTTCATTTTTATTGTAATATGAAACTAATGCAAGTGTGAGAGCTACATAGCATTGTAGTTTCCTAGTCTAATGGGAATGTTGAGATGTTCATGGGCATCGTTGAGATTTTCCCTCAACTCATCCTTTGAATTGTTCCTAGATCCTAATTTATTGGATCTAGAGGGTTACTCTCTTAGAATGTTGAGGTAGTTCTCAACAATGAAGAATTATAAAAGTATGCATATGCAATTTTTCTCTTAAGGGAGAAGAGAGTATTCATAAACTCTTGGAAGAAGAATAAGTAATTAGGCTTGTTTTTTAATTATTATCCCTTTTTGTAAAAGTAATATTAAGCCCCTTATTGGGAGAATTTCATAAGCCCCTTATTGGGAGAAGATTGTAAGTCCCTTATTGGGAGAAGATTCAAGCCCTTTCTAAAGGAGAGAACTAGTCCCTTATTGGGAGAAGAATTCAACCATTTTTTTTAAAAGAAGAATCCCTCTTTGAAGGAGAATTAATGAAGTTGTTCATTGATTGAGTAAACTAGGAGACACAACCAAATTTTGGTGAACTCCATTATCAATCCGGTTTGCATATTGTCTTGTGCTTATCATTTGATTAGTAATCAGTTTCAATGTTAAACAATGAATTTGAATTATCATGCTAATTTCCAAGTTAATGATGGAAAATTGAGAGACGTGTAAAGCATCCAAAAAAGGAGAAAAGACTAAGTTACTTTTATATTGCATGTTTTTGGATCATTGTCCCCCTATTAATATGAAACAATATATTGGCTTGATTTTTCATAATTTTAAAACCCCCTTTATGAATGAACGTGATAGGACATTGAGCAACAAGTGAAGATCCCATGTAGAGACCAAACCACTTAAATAACAACCAAAATAGAGAGGTAATTGCTACTATAGTTGCTTGAAAGCTACAGAAGTTCTAGAACTTCACGAGACATGGGGTGTACTGAACCAAAGAATGTGATCCAATGGTTGTCCTGAGATCATTCAAACCAAGAAGGTGGTGCAATAAGCTCGATCCTTGAGCCTAGAAAATCAGTTAGGAGCTAGAACACAAGCTCAAAATCTCAAACGAGGCCACTATCCCACTATCCCACCTCACATAAAAGGATCCATAAAGAAGGGAGCAAAATCCAAAGAGAGGATTAAGTCTCGCACTAGAACTCACGTCCTTTCAAGTCCTTTCCACATGCTTAGAGATATGCTTAAGGAATGCTAAGCCATATATTTATTAATTGGTGAGCTATGTGTCTTTGATTTCAAGTGGGTCATAAACATTAGGGGGTGAAAGAGAAACTAAGCCTCCCATTTTTTTCCAAAACCTCTTGAGCTAGGGAGGATGCTTCATTTGCTAAGCAGTTAGCAAGATTATTAAGTTCCCTTTAGACATGATAGTATGAGACCTTGTCCATGAGTTGGATTGCTTTATTGATTCTAGCAATGATAGAGGTAAGCTTGTCGTATTTCAAAATTGTATGGAGAACCAGGGATTTGATGATAACTATAGATTCTCTGATTGTGATAAATAAATCTATGTTGGAGTTGATTGCTAGTAATAATACTTAAAGAAGCACGTCAGCTTCAGCGTGATTATTGGATGAAATTCCAAGTCCTAGAGCAAAGGTTATTTCCTTTTTTCCTCGAGGGTAAAACATTATTCGAGATAGATTTGGAGTTTACCCCTTTGTCCAAAAAGCACCTTCAGACTTACATCCTTTCAAAAATTAAAATTAAAGTAAGTATTTTTTATATACTTCATTTATAGAATATAAATGAAGTATATTAAAAAGAAAATCCACAAATATAGCATCGATGTTAATTAATTATAGTTTTTAGAACGTTTATAAGATTTTTTAAAGGCTTCACAATTTTAGTTTAGTTAATTATATTTATAATTAAATATGCATTAATTGCGAAGTATATGTAATTAATTGGTGCATCCCAATGTGTGCATGACTAGACATTTTTAAGAAAGAGAGATGGAAATAGAGATATTCCCAATCTCCGCTTTTATATAAATAACCCTTCTCCGTCTCCTTTGATCTCGAGTTAGGAATAATAAAAGGTAAATTATTATACATGCATGTGAAATAACATAAAAAAAAATTGCAAAATTCATGTCTCAAATAGAAATGGCAAAGCATATATACCATTTTTCACATACATTATACAGTATCTATGAAGCAAAGGAATATGCCGTATCACTTGATAACATTTAGACTCTAAATGGAGTCAAAAGTCTATAAATTTTCCTCAATATTTTTGTATTTGAGATCACTTTAGTTTCAAGTGTTATTATTTTACTAAACTCATTTTGTATACCAAAGCCTCACGTGTTTAGAGTTGAGATCTAATACCAATTTGTGGTGCCCTCTCTACAATCACTAGGATGGCTTAGTCAAATTCCATGTCACTTGTTAAATGGTCTTTTCTAGTGCAACTAAAGTTTTGTGAGGTTTAATTTGAAAGTTAATGTACGTAAAAGCATGGACTTTCCAATTTAATTTTTCATTTACCTATTTGATTTTCCATTTACTTATAAATGATATAAGTTGGTTTAGGGGTGATGTGATTAGCTATTTATTTATTTGCATTTTAAAGGTATAAGTTTAGGTTTATCATAATTTGGGATTTATTAAACTTTAAGAGAGATAAGTCTTCTAAGGTGTAAACTTTTTTTATAATGTAAAATTTGAGGAAAAGTTTACACCTTAAGGGTTTTGATCTCTCGGTGCTTGATAGATTCAGAGTTAAAATGGATTTAGGTTGGTTCCAGTTTCTGGTAGCGACATCAAGACTTTAGTTGATCATCATTATTACTATGTATATTTTTTAGATGAAGTTGATCCTTTGAAATTGACTAAGTATCATCTATAATTCAGAGAGTACTATCAAGATGTCCACTTCAAAAGTTACATGAGGATTAAGGTAAACAATAATAAAGTAACAATGTTCATTGATACATGTAATCTGTAGTAACTAATCTCAATTTGTCTTCTTCAACCTTTTTTTCTTATCCACACCTACTAGCGTTCCCATCTTTTCATATTGAACATATGAGAAACAAAGTTGACTTTGAAGACCATTTAAACCTTTAACTCGAGATATTGTAGTGAAGGTCATACCCTGTCTCTCTTGCTTTCTAATATTAATAGTTTCTTTATCCGACCTCATACCTTCCTCATAATTTTATATACATTCTATTGCATGTTTTGGTTTTAATGCATTGTATATATCTTATATCTTAATAGTATAATGGTTTTAATGTGAAAATACTAAGAGAGGAATCACATCCAAGTAAACAAAGCAGATGACTTCAACTTATCATTGAGAGTCTCTTTCACAACATCGTAATATGTATTTTGAAATTGGCTTGCACTATGTTAATGTTAAAGTCATTTCACTTGATAATTTGCACTTTCTCGGTATTGAAATCAATGCACCTCGTCAACTTCCTTGGTATTGTTTATTTAATTAATACACTAAATCATTTTTTATTGTATTATAATTGAAACCAATGCACTCTATTATTTTGCATTATATCAATGTTGGAATCATTTTAACTACTTGATTGCTCTAAATTATTTTGCATTGTATCATAGAAATTAATGCACCTTATTGTTTTGTGTTATGTTATCACTAAAACCAATGTAACTACATGATTTATCTAAATCATTTTTCACTATATCATCATTGAAATTAACACACCCTACTATTTTGCCTTATATTGTTGTTGAAATCAATGCAACTACTTGATGCATGTGCATTATATCACTGTCGAAATCAATGCAACTACATGGTTTCTCTAAATCATTTTTCATTGTGTTACCTCCCCATGCCCAAGGGAAACTAGACGAGATCATGTCTCATGGCCCACAATGGAGAACATGATCTCGACCATGATGATGATCAACATGTCCACATATGGTAATCTCAGAGTATGGGAGATGGTAATCTATTGTCACAATGAGGTATGTTAGTCTTTATTTCATGCAAAGTGTTGAACTTAATTTGTCGGGCATGTGGATGAGGATCTTTGGTTGAAGTTGGATAATGGATCAATGTTTGGGAAATTGTGTCAGTTTCCTTTTTTCATCTTGGTGGTCAACTTTTGTGCCCTAATCTCATGTTTTCACCACCCATGGAAAAGGTGTACTAGTGGGGGGACCTCCCAAGGGTAATGTTATGTTCCTTCCATATTTAACACTTTCCATCTTGGATCCTCTCATACTATACTAAAATTTGTCTATGGTCCATTCTCTCATGAGAAGAAGAGTTGAAAGGCCCAGAGTTTGTTTCGTGACTGCTATAAAAGAATAAGAAAATGATGCTAGAAAACAAAGTGACCATAGAAACCAAAAGTCGGTCCAACTTGAGATCTACTCTTTCAGTGCTTTCCATGGTCCCAAATAAGTAATGATATAGCCTCAAACCCTATATAAAATGGGACCTACAAATTTTCAAATATAAATGAAAGCATGGACTAGAAAAAGGAAAAAAAGGGTTTGGAAAAAGGTGGCACACAAATATGGGGTAACTCAAGAGAAAGAGCACCCTTCACAAAGGCGCTCTTAGAGATGGATTAACACCATAAGCCATGAATTAAGCCCTTAAACCATATCGATTTCACACTTACTTTCCCTTGTCACTCTTGGGACCTATCCCTATACCTGGGTTATTTTATTTCCTATCAAGGTAGCACACCTAATAGGGTTGGATGAAGACCCTCTCATACTTAAACTTGGTAACTCACATGGGTACTAGGCTCATGTGATGATTGAAGGGGATACTAAGGTGAATTATCTTACATGGCTTGTATCTTAAGTTGCAACTTACTTTGCATGTTTTAAGGACTAATGTTTCTTATGAACTTTGGCAAACCATGTTTTATACTTTGGCTTGTTTTGGATGCCCCTAACATGGTTCTCGAGGGACATCCTGGGCTTGTACCCAAGACATTGTGCCTTTATTGCAAGACTTTGGCATGTGTGATGGAGAGAAGTGGGTCATCTAGTGATTAGCCACCCTCATAAAATGGCTCTCACATTCTGAGAACCTTGGACAATGGACAAATGAGCTTGGTTTGAGCAGTTTTGGTCATTATGCCACACATATGGGTTGAAAGCCCACAGGTTGGGCAGAGCACCCCAAGGATTTTGGGTACAGAGGATAGAGGACGCTCCATTAGCATGTCTTTGTACATCACTTAGAGATATCATTGCATCTCTTTCATCCCTGGACGTGGCCTTTGGAGGCCCTTGACATCACCCTCTAGCATTTGACGTCAACTTCTTAGCAGGGTTTTGTTGGATAGTTTCGTTCTAGAGATGATTAGCATGGCTTGGAGTGAGGAGACACGTCACTTCACACTCATTCACCCTTGGAGCATGCCACTTCGCCCTTGGAGGCCCAACATTTTCCTTTGGAGGCATGGCATCACCCTCTCCTAGCTTGATGTCACCTTTTTAGAGCATTATGTCACCCTTTTTAAGGTTTTATTATGTATATTTGTATTTTGGCATTATGTTAGAGGAAAATTAAGGGTCGGCCCCACTTATTTTATGTTGTTGAAAAATTATGTGAACAAATTATTTTAGGGTTGCCTCATATAAAAAGGGAAAACCCTATTTTCATTTTATCATCATCACTTCTCACCTTTGTGAGAGAACACTTCTGAAATTTTCACCCTCTAAGGGTTTGTTTCTCTTCTTATCTCATGTGTTATGCTTCTAAGGTCACTTGTGGATGGTTTTTACTGATTTTGGATGGGAATTTCTACAATTAGGGTTTTATCTCTTGGTTTATTGGATGAAGTAAGTGAATTTTCTGCAATTTATTCTTATTCTACTAATATTTCATGGTAAATTTATTATTTTATGCTAAACGTCTTGCTTGGTGAAACCCTAAGAGAGGAACATAAGTGCTTCTTCCTCTCACAAGGTGATTTTTGTCCAAAATTTGAGAAAATATCCTTGTTAGGGTTAGAACCCTAAGGCCCTAAAGTGATATCACTTTAGAATTTTATCCCTATACTTTTGATATTTAACCTAATTGAAGCCACAAGAAGGGCAGAATGATTTATAGGGCCCAAATGTGCCTACACCCTAGAAATCCTTCTCCTCAAGATTCAAATCCTAAGGCCCAAATGTGCTTGCACCTTAGGGTTTGAATCATACCTCTTGGTTACAATTAGATCAATTTTCAATTTTATTTGTATTTGTTGTTATAAGACTCCATAACCCAATGAAGGCATTGATTTAAGAAGTAGCTCTCTTTGTGAATTCATTAACAAAATATTTCTTTCGAAACTCTCAAGCATTCTACTAACTAATATAACACTAACATTGGAAAAATCAATGAATATATTTTCTCTGATATAAAGAGTTTGCTACAACCATCTAAATTACATTTATTTTCTACATACATTGATCTATTGGTGGCTTAACTCACTCATAAATAACATCTAACAATTGGACAATGTTCTAGCATATGTATGCTAAGTTTTCATGGTTAATTGTTGCATTTCTGAGCATTAATTGTTCTATTACAAATAATTTATTGTTGTTATATAATTGTTTACTACTGCAAATTTGTATCAGCCATTACAACTTATCTTGTCTAGTGCCATAAGAGGTTGTTCTTGCATAATTAAGCTTGGAAACTATTATATATATATATGTTGCAAAGTGTTCTTGTTTCGAGCATGTACTCAAACAACTTCACACCTCTTATCTTTCCTTGACCTAGACAAATATTTTGGTGACCAATATAGGGGGTGGTAGGCTTGGCTATAATACTTTCTATTTGATCCCTTGAGGTCACAAGGAGGCCTCCCTTGTGGTGGACCTCTTCCATCACTAAAACGAGGGAAGTTCTTACTAGGGTGACAATGGTAGGATCCTCCATAGCTACGCAAGATTTGGTAGTCTTGTGTTGGACTTTGCACAAGTACAAATCCTGTGATAACACATTGTATCATCATTGAAATCAATACACCCTATTGTTTTGTGAGATATCATTGTCGAAATGAATGAAACTACATAATGCTTATCCATTATAGCATATGTTGAAATCAATGCCACTACTTGTTTTGTGTTATTTTCATAACTAAAATTGGTGCCTCTTATTTATAGCATAACAAATGTATGCACCATATAAGAACTATGCTATCCAAAGTATTTCTTGTTGTAAAATGGCAAGCATTCAAGCAACTAAATTGTACAAATTTGGTAATGAATGTCAATACTCCATGGAATATTGAGTTTAGTGAATTATGACTAGTCTATGGAATCACCTCGCCACTATTTGGGGTTATAGCTTACAGAGTTTAAAGACCAACTTCCATAGGTCACTAATCAATACATCATGTTGTTATTATTATTGTTATTATTGACCATAACTAGGAGATATTTATATTATAAAAATAATTGTGGCCAAGGTTCACAAAAAGATTACAAAAATTGTTAGCCATAGTTTTTAAGCAAAGTTTCCAACTCCTTATTTGTCGAATACATAAAATAATTATGTCCACAAAACCTACATCTCAATATTTCTTACATGACTAAATTATGACAAATTGTTGACATATAAAAGACATAAGTAATTCATGACTAAACTAGATTACGGGCCTTGCTTCTTGTCACCAATGGTTACTCTATTGAAGGAGATTTGTGTTGATATTATGGTAGTTGCGGGAGGTATTAACCTCCACGTGTAACCTTGACAAGACTAGAATAGTCTGGGAAGCAAGAGAAACCCTAAAGCTTTGAACAATAAGCCTAGAATACAAGTCGGCTAAAGATATTAATTTAATATTGAGTTTTATCCCCTAGAAGAGAAGTCGGCCTAGAAAGCTAAGAAGGAGTAGTATAAATATAGAGCGCTAGAGCTCATTTAGCACACACTCACTCGCAATTGCATAAATCTAGTTGTGCGCAAGTTTGGAGAGTAGTTGTAGCTGCAGCTACTACAACTTGCATTTTCGGTTTTAGGCTTGGACTTTCTCTTGGTTATGGTTTGGACTTTATGCCTTGTGCACTAGATCTGGAGAGAGGTATGCCACATTGATTGGCTATTGGTTCTAGGGTTTGCTTCCGGAATTATTCTCTCTATCAAGGTTAAGGTGCTCGAGGGTGGCTTTGGCCTATGGTTGGGTGACAACATTTCTATATTGTCTATGGTGAAACAAGCACACCTATTTTTTGTAACAAGTTATGGGCCCACACTATATTCGGACAGTCTAACCGGTGGAAGATAGATTGGGAGGATTTGCTCAGTTACAATTGCAGTTGCAGTCAAAGTTTTTTGCAGCAGCAACGAAACCCTAACCCTCTTGTTGAGGCACCTTAAATGAAGAGATTGACCTAATTTCTGGATAATCTAGTGCAACCTAACTCAGTGCACCTCATGGTACTCTTTGTAGGTTAAAACGTCAAGTTTGAGTTTTTGGTCAAAGTCAATGGTTGACCAAGCAAAGCAGTCATGAATTACTCTATGAAGACTGAAAAAAAGTTAGAAGGGGCTTCTAACTTCAGAGCATGGAAGACAAGGATTGGTCGCATCCTTGCCAAGAATAAAGTGTTGGATATCGTGAAAGGAAAGATCATGGAACACAGTTTGAAGTGGGAAAAGAGAAGGAACCTCGGGACGTTGCAATTATGGAGAAGTTCAAGGACAATGACATCAATTCCATGAGTATCATAGTGGACTCTATAAAAGACCACTTGATACCCTACATCTCTCATCTTGACTCATCTGAGAAGATGTATGATGCCCTAACTAACCTCTTCTCAATCAGGAACATTGGACAAGTAATGAGTCTAAATAATTAACTCTGCGACATGAAAATGAATGATGATGAAAGCATAACATCATACTTGGTAAGAATCTCTCAGTTAAGAGATCAACTACAAGATATTGAAGAAATCATTTCAGAAAAGGAACTAGTAAATATAGTACTCAATGGCCTTCCCAAGACATGGGATGCATTTGTTGCAAGCATGAACACAAGAAAGGAGTATCCTACATTTGAAGAACTTGGGACTTGTTGTGCACAAGAAGAATCAAGGATTAGCGCCGAAGAGAAATCCCAAAGGAAAGATGATGATCAAGCCTACACAACAAAGTTCAAGAAATTTAGGAATAAGAAGAAGTTTGACTCAAGGAAGAAACCAAATCAAGAGAAGGATATGTCAAAAATACAATGCTTCAACTGTCGAAAATGTGGTCACTACAAGAATCATTGTCCTGAGTTAAAGAAAAGGAAGGAAACACACGAAGCAATAGTTGTCGAAGAAAAGGAACCCTCAAAGAAAGTCAAACAAGATGAAGCAAATTTCTTCTTCTAAGTCAAGGTAACAATATTCTTCATAGTTTCTTGTAGATACCATGTTTACATAGTTCTTGTACATATCATGCATATCTATTTCTTAGAAGAAAAGATGGTCAATGAAACAATACTTGTGGAAGAATAAATTTAAGGATTGTCACGATGACTACAATACAGCTGAAAAAGATGAAGTATGTTGACAATGTTTGGTGACAATTGTTGTGGAATTCATTATATAAGTAACAAATGTCAGACGGGCCAAAATTAGAATCAAACTTGAAAAGACCAGAAAGAAGTCAGTAATCAAGAGGAAATTAGAAAAAGACTTGTGACACTTTATAAAAGGTAACAAGGATGCAGACAGAAGCGTGGATGGAAGCAGTTGATTACATAATTCCAAAAGAAGAGCATGCATTCATGCATGAAGCAAGGATTAGGAGGGAGCTAATCCTAAATAATATGATCCATAGAGGATTATGAAGTATCTGTCAATGTTCCCATTGAAATTAGCAGCCATGATAAGAAACATGTATTTAGTTTGACTCTAGAAGATTTTTTCTTCGAAGATTTCTGACGGACAGGAATTTTCCAGTTCGAAAAATGGTCCATATTGAACAGTCATTTTCGTAATGAAAATGGTTCGATAGTTTGTTGATGTATCATAGATAGTGATTCCCCTTGTGGCCAGTGTGGGGGAATAGTCTAGGACAATCATTCTTCTTGGAAGTCACTCTAAGTAGTGGTCAAGTAGAATGGTCTGCCTCATCGGGAAATCATTCTTTCGAAGTTCACAGTTGTGAGTAGTTTGGAAGAATGGTATGTTTTGGAGGTTGGTGCAGGACAATCATTTCCTTAGGAAATGGTCTGGACAGTCATTCCCTAGGGCAGACTCATTCTCTCCATGGTGCACTGTGATTAGTGCCGGAGGAATGGCCCAGTTAGGTGAATGGTCCAGGTTCATCAATCAGGGACATGTATTCCCTAGGGAAGACTCATTCTCTCAAGGTTTCACTATGATTAGTGTCAGAGGAATGGCCCAGTTAGGTGAATGGTCCAGGCTCATAAAATCAGGGACAATCATTCTTCTATGCTTGAGAAGAATAGTCCAGATACCCCATGGTTGATGTTTTACTTTCTGAGGGCAGATGCTCTTCCAGATCTCACAGATGTGAGTGGAAGAATGGCCCAAATGACTCAGTTTGTATCATGATATTGTTATGCAAGTTGATATCGGATGATATGATTACTGTGGAGACTATATGTCTCTGGACAATAGTTGTATGCAATTGTGGTGGATGTATTCCATTGATTGTGACTATGTGTCATTGGTTAAGTAGTCATGTGCTACTTGGTGTGGTTCTGTACCACTAGATAGTAGTTGTGTACTACTATGGATAGACACAGTTGTGTTCTATCGAATGTCATTTTTTTATTTCCATGAATATTATTAGTAGTGTTGGAAATGATTACCAGCTAGATGGATAGTCAGTATGTTGGTGGACAGGCATTCTCTAGGTTGAAAATGGTCCAGGACAGTTATTCTTTTAGGACGTATGTACAGATTAGAAGAATAGTCCTTGTAGCCCATGGCATGGCTTCCAGCATCTGTTGGAACAATTATTCTTCTAGGACATGTGTTTTTATTAGAAGTATGGTTCTTGCATCACTCTATGGAGTGAGTGACTTATTCAGCATCATGCATGATTACTCAGATGGAGTATGGATTTGAGAGATGATACAGTTGATGATATCATGTGATATTGATAATGATTATGATGCTACCGATTGAATGGTATGTTTGTGCTCAAGACCATTTCTTTCAATACCTCCCTAGCTAGGAGGGAGTGTTGATATTATGGTAGTTGTGGAAGGTATTAACCTCTACCTGTAACCTTGACAAGACTATAATATTCTGAGAAGCAAGAGAAACCTTAAAGCTTTGAACAATAAGCCTAGAAGACAAGCCGGCTAAAGATATTAATTTAATATTGAGTTTTAGCCCCCAGGAAGAGATGTCGGCCCAGACAGCTAAGAAAGAGTAGTATAAACAGAGCGCTAGAGCTCATTTAGCACACACTCACTTGCAACTGTAGAAATCTAGTTGTGTTCAAGTTTGGAGAGTAGTTGCAGCTGCAACTTGCATTTTCGGTTTAGTCTTGGAATTTCTCTTGGTTATGGTTTGGACTTTCTGTCTTGTGTGCTAACTTTGGAGAGAGGTACACCACATTGATTGGCTATTGGTTCTAGGATTTGCTTCCAGAATTATTCTCTCTGTCAAGGTTAAGGTGCTCTGGGGTGGCTTCGGCCTATGGTTGGGTGACAATATTGCTATATTGTCTATGGTGAAATGAGCACACCTATTTTTTCTAACAATTTTTTTCTTCTTTACTAATGTTTTCCAAGCTTCTTTTTTCTTTGATGAGGTCCTTGTTGTTCTTTCCAGTCCTGATTTGTCTTGATCTGGGAGTTCTAATTTTTCTGGTGTCTTATCTTATTTATACTGAGTCGCCTAGGTCACCTTAGTCCACGGGCTAAGAAAGGACTCTACATCCTGATCTAGATATGGAGGAAGCGCAGGTTCCTCTTCCAACTCACCTTTTTGTTTCAATCCTTTCTACGATGGAGGGTCTTCTTTTGATGGAGTATCCCTAATTTTCTTTGAATACAATTGTGTTTCTCTAATTTTCTATGGATCCACTTTTGTCTCTTCCATGCAAGGGTCCAATTTAGGTGGATCTTCCTATCTAATCAATTGATGTTATTCCTTGGCTCTAACCCACCAGGTTGGTTTTTACTAGTGCTTCCTAAATTTTCTTGGTCCTTTTGAACAGTTTGCTGCAAAATTACTTATTTCAAAGAAATATCTACAGTGGAAAGAACCATGTTCATAATCAATCTTTCAAGTCCAAGAGTATTTTTCACCTATCAAGTTTATTTCTGTTGAAAACCGTTTGTTGAATTCCAAACATATTCTGGCATATGTAGTGGTGCTTTGATTCTTTGTTTTCATATCTTATGTAATAATATCTTCCAAGATCTTTGTCAATGGCTCAAAGAGAGTATGCACACCAAAAATGCAATGATATATTTGAATTTCTAACCCACACACAAGGTGAGGAAAGGGTGTTTGTAATTGGATCGAAGGATGGAGTCCATGGTTTCATACATAATCTTGAATTTCCATATAACTGAGGTCTAGAGTTTAAAATCAAATCCCTATCTTCTGCAAGATCAAACTCAACAATGAAGAAACCCTTTGCATAGGTATATATGAAGTCCTCCTCTTTTAAATCATATTTCCAGGAGTCTAAAATCCATTTGTACAAATAAAATAAACAACGTCAGAGATTGTTGAAATGTCACACAAGACTATTGGTACTGTAAAAGGTTGTCTGAACTACATCTTTCACAATGGGAATAATTATGGTTGGAGCTTCTTGAACTAAAAGACGAAGAGAATGCAAGGCATTCTTCACAATATAACTAAAAGAATCCTTACCCAGATTACCATTAGAGGGAAGAGGGCAATATATACATCCATTTTCCATTCCATCTCCCATGATTTTACAAACACAAGAAGGTGAGGAAGGTAAAACTATAACAAAAGGATTCATCACCATTAGAGTGCCTAACTCGTCAAAGGAGGGAGAACCATTCAGAGGAAATGAAATTGCTATCACTGCCACTGAGGAAGGGTTGTTGGGGATGAAACTAGAGGAGAATAGGCCACCCATGTGAGGTTGGGATGGGATTTGGTCTATGTGTGAAGCTAAGCCAGAACCTTGGCCATCCTCGACTCACTTTTTCATGTAGTAGACATCAGGTAAAATCGAAAGCTTTCATATTTTTCACCCATTGGGTTTTTTGTGGTTTACATTTTCACATGATTATTAGTGTTTATTCCATGCTATATTTTATAATTTTGGTGGTTTAGCTGGGTTACTAGATTTTTTTAACTTTTAATTTTATAGTTTTGGTGGTCTGATTGGATTCAGAGAGTTTCTAAACTTTTAAATAAGTGAAATTGTGTTTTTAGCTAATTAAAATTAAATTTTTAAGTTAAAAAAAAAAAACTCTACAAAGTTAGCAAATTTAGTCAATTGTTAAACCAAGTCGATATAATATATTGTACTTGCGACATTCTTAAATAATAGTGTTTTCCACCATAATTATCCTCTTTAAAATCGTTTATGTCCCTTCACCTTGGTACTCGATAATGAGGCTACCAAAAGAACCAATGGACATGTGCACAATTCTTTGAAGTATGAGAGAAGATTCAAACTTTCTAGTCTCATACGAAATCATCAATTTCTAAAAATGGTAGGATTTTTCATTTTGGATTTACTCTAGTTTTAACTTCGAAGTTTTTAAACTTGGGTTTTCTTACATGTAATTAAGCTACCAAAAGAACCAATGAACACGTGCACAATTCTTTGAAGTATGGAAGAAGATTCAGACTTTCTAGTCTTATACGAAATCATCAATTTCTAAAAATGGTAAGATTTTTCATTTTGAATTTACCCTGGTTTTAAGTTTGAAGTTTTTAAACTTGGATTTTCTAACATGTAATTTCTAAATCCTAGTACCTATCTCTATTACAACTCATTTTTTAAGAGTGCATAAGAGAACTATAAAAAAGCGTATACATTTTCCTATTGTCTCACCATTCCAATTCAAATTAATAATAGAACAATTGTTCTAAGTTTTCATTGTGTGTGAGGAAATTTCAAGTAATATTAGACTTTTAGGGCACACATTCTCTCTCCTTCCAATTAAAATGAATGATAGAACAATAAAAAACAATTACAGGGATATCATGCATGCTTTCGCATTAGAAATACTTGGCGTTTGAATGGACACCGTCGACTTCCAATTCTATAAAGCCATAATTCCTTATTCAAAATTGTTTTTGCTTATTTCTTCTTTCCAAAAACTTTAAATGGAGAGAAAGATTGATATATATTCTCTCATGATTAATTTATTTCTATGTGATTAAACATAGGTTCTAAGGGTGAGCATCTTTCTCATCCATTATAATATGAGTAACATTAGGTTGAAAACAATTCAAGCAATGAAATTGGTGGTATTCCACTGAACCGCATGATTTGTAGTCATTTATCAAAGCCAAAACCCTAATTCATTAGGGGGTAAAGTATTTTTTGATAATGCAAATATCATGACCAAACTAGGAGACTAGAACACATGGATGCAGCTGAAGATTATTTTGAAGATTGTCGATACTAATACCAATATTAGTAATATTGTTGGACCGCCCATTATTTTGAAGATTATGTGATTCCTAATGTACATATCTTAATGTGCATATCTATGTAGTTGTATTTTTTTTTTCCAAAAGAACATAAATATATACATAATGTGGTTGTAAGTTTGTGTTATTTTTGTTTTGTTTTTCTTAGAAAGTTTTAGAAAACAATTATTTTCAAAACTTATATAAAAAATATCATGATTAGGTAAAAAATATCACGATTAGGTTAGGTAAGTAGAAGATATGGACATAGCCGAAGATTATTTTGAACATTACATACTATTGGACTCTCAATTATTTTGAAAATTATGTGATTCCTAAGTTGTGTGCATAATTGTGCAATTTTTATTATTTCTTCAATCCAAAAGAACATAAATGTATACACATTATAAGGATGGAAAGTGTTTCTTACTTTAGTAAGATTTTTTGGGTGAAAATAATACATTCGCTTCTCTTCATAGTGTGTGTGCGCACTTGGAAAAAAACATTTGTAATGCAACTGGAATGTAATTTATTTTATTTTAATTTATTGTGCAGTATGTACATGACAACATATCCCCCATATTGAGATCTAGAGTGCCTCTCAACACAATAATATATGCCTATAATTCATATGGTATTCATTTCTTATTTGGTGAATCAAACTTTTGTTATTCTAATACTTTTTTGAGATGTTTGAGTAGAAATCTCATTCTTTAGAATATCATCATAGGGTAGGTGGATGTTGAATTTTAGAGATTAAACTTCAAGATTATTATGTTGAAGGCATTTTAAGGGGGTGGCATACTTAAAACTTGTTTTTAGGGAAAAATTGTAGGGAAACTTCTAGAAACTTCCTTGCATTTTGTGGATGGTACCCAATATAAACTTGTTGATGTTTACTAAGGTGCACTACTCAATATGGACATTGAATAAGGCATGCAACAAAGTTATCCAACCCAATGATCGACCCTGAGACCTCCTAAATGAAGCTCAAAGAACTAAACTACTCAAGCTATCCCAAAAGGCTCCTCTAAAAACTTTTACTCAAGACCTATCGTGATTTATCGATCATTTCAAAAAACAAATGTTACCCATGTTTACCTTTATTTTGCTGTTGGAGAAAAAAGCCAACCATATTTACAATTGTTTGAGAGAAATCACTAGCCACATTTACCCTCGTTTGAGAAAAATGCCAGCCACATGTCCCTTTCTCTTCGATTTTGAGACTTTTGGCTAATAACTAACAACCAAGGTTATGTACCTTTATCCCCAACTAGAGATTTCTAAGAAAAATATCTATGAAATGATCACACTTTGATGTGGAATTTGTATGCATTTCTTCTTACTACCATTTGATTTAGTGAACAATAGTGTACATGCACATTTCAACACTATTTTTTCCTTTACTGTCATCTTCCATAAACACTACTAAACCTAGATCAACAATAAAAAATCCTTGAAGCTAAACTCAAATTCTGTGCTCTAGAAGGTCAACTTAGTTTGTTTCCTTGGTAGGTGATGATCCCATACCATGATCCAAAGCCAAATATATAAGGTCTTTGGACAAAGTGATTGTGTTTTGGGTCATGTGTAGGTCCCTAAGGCGTCAATTCCCTAATAATAAATCTTTGGCCTACAAGTTCAAAATGTGGCCACTTCAGGGTTTGGCATGCTAGGGATGGTTTTGAGAGGTGAGAGCATGGTCTGGGGACCAAATCCATGGAATTATACATGCCTTGAATAGAGAATATTTTCCCTACAAGTTTAATATGGTGGCGATTTCAAGTTTGGTGCACTAGGGATAGTTCTAATGGCCTAAGCCATGGTAGAGGGCCCAAACATAGGGTCTTAGGCCATATTATTTATCTTTGGGGATCATGTTTCATGATGGGGACACAAGACAACACACGGGCCTTGAATAGGGAATCTTTAGCCCGTGAGCAAGATATGGTGACCATTTTGAGGATTGGAACACCAAAGTAGTAGGTTAGGGTATGTACTCGTCCTTGAAGGATCTAAATGATGAACACTCCTTGAACCATTTATTGACAGTAATCCATTTTCTAATGTTTATATAAAATCTTAAAAAAAGTCCTATGTATTATGGATAAAGATCCAATAATTTTAGTGACCACCACCTTTCAACCATAATAATTCATATTTTTTCCTTGCAAATTTCCCATAGTTGATTTCCATGTGAGAAACCAACAACTTCATCTAATTAACTCCATCAATAATATTATACCCATCAAAATATCTTTGGGGCTTATAGGCCATGTGCGGGACCACAATCTAGCACACGGGTCCTATATAGAGAATATTTGTTCACATGAGTAAGAACTTGTGATGATTTTCAGATTTGGAACACCATGGATGATTCTAGAGGCACAATGATCCAGGTGGATATCGGTGGCCACCCACCTTTTCCAACTGACTCAAAACAATTTTCTGACAATTTTGGCAATTTACTATTTTTAGCAATTTTAACTTTCGGGGCCATTTTGAGGGCCTAAATGAAGGTTTTTTGGGATCGATCTTCTCAATGATAGTTGAAGGAATCATTGAGCCCCAAAAATGAATCTCCTCGACAATACCTTTCCAACGGAATATCACATGCCTAAAATGAAGATCATATGCAAAAGTTACGACCCCGGGAAGTTGATGTACTAACTTACCCAAACGGGGCCCACATGACTTTTGGCGCTTCATCTCCTAGGGTTAGGTTTTTGGATGTATAGGGTATTTATAATTCTTGTTTATTGTAAAAAGGCCTTCAGAGCCTCATTGTAATCATCTTCTTATAAATGATTGCAGTCATCACATCTCTTCTCAGAGATAAGTCGCCACCATTCCAGCAAGCTTGTTTCCGCTGCATTTTGCAGTTTCAGCTTATTTCCTTATTGAATAGAAAACTAGTTTTACTGTATCTACGTTATTTTGTGTTAAGCACTTGTTAATAATCTGTAGTCATTTCATTCTTCTCATAAAATTATGTATCAGTGGTATCAGAGCAGTCTGCTCCTTGTCGTCTTAATGCATGTCCCCAACGAGGTCAGAGTACAAAGAGTTGGGTCTCGAGCTTGTTTCTCTTGAGGACAAAATCTCTCGCACACCCAAGCGACCTCTCATGGCATGAGAAAAGAAACATGACAGGACAGGAGATCCTTTCAAACTGTTGATTGAGGAAGCCCTCACGCAAAAAAGGAATGAGATGATGGATAGTTTTGCGCAAACCCTTCGGCGGCTACCAACAGGCGACGCATCTTTGAGCAGAGGCACCACCCCCTTCAAGGTAAAAATAAACTTCGATATTCCTATATTTGAAGGTTAGATAAACGCAGATGTTGTAGACAAGTGGTTGAATCTACTAGAAGGGTATTTTTTTGTCCATGACTTTTCGAATAGAGAAAAGATTACTTTTGCGCTCCTCAAAACCATTCCCCATGTCAAAGATTGGTGGGAAACTTTCTGTGAGAAAAAGGAAACAGAGGAACCCTCATTATTTACAGTCACGGCCACCTGGGATTCCTTCAGGGATGCTATTAAGGAAAAATACTACCCTATCGAAAGTTATGACGACTTGTATACCAAATGGACCACACTGCGGCAAGAAAGAGACCAAGCAATGCCAGATTTCACGAATATCTTTCATACCTTGTGCACCAAGATGGGTATCAAAGATTCAAAGCAACATCTGGTGCTCAAGTATCGTGATGCTCTGCATAGATACATCCAGACCGAAATGGAATTTTTGGACATCTCATCCTTAGGCACAGCCTACTGATATGTCGTCAAAATCGAGCAAAAGCTCAAACAAAAGACGCGACAATTTGGGCCTGGGAACCCCTCACAACAAAATCTAGGAAAGGGTGGCCCCAACCCATAGAACAAAGGACAAAGAAAAGATGGAAAGTATCAGGAAAACCAGTCCAAGACACAAGAAAAGAAGGACACCAGAAAGACAAAGAAAGATACTGGGAAGTGGTGTGACTTCCATAAGAGCCCTTGGCATAACACTGTTGATTGCCGCTCAAAGCAGTGGTTGGTGGCCGAAGTGAAAGCCTTTGAATCAGATGTGGGTTCAGACTCTGAGCTAGAACCAGAAAGGGGAAGATGGATCGTTGACGTGAAACCCTGTGCCACCGTTTCTACCACCAAGCTCCAGCCTGGTGAACCAGATGAGCCAGAAGAAGGAGAACGCCTCTTCCATTCACAGATGTGGGTAAAAGGCACCCCGTTGCACTTCATCATGGATAACGATAGCCAAAAGAACCTCATCTCAGTAGAGGTCATCAAGCGGTTTTCCCTACCGAAAACACTGCACCCACAACCCTACACCATTGGATAGCTCTGATAAGGAAGCGATCTCGGCATCAGCAAATAGTGTCGACTATCGTAGGACATCAAGCCCTTCAAAGATGAGGTATTGTGTGATGTTGCTCCTCTCGAAGTTTGTGATGTTCTTTTGGGCCAACCTTATTTATGGAAATGTCATGTTGTATATGAGTCTAGGCCTCATAGTGTTATTATTACTTTGAACAAGAAATTGTACAGGATACCCAAGGCAGTCCACCTAGTGCTATTTCCTTGATCTCTGCTAAGAAATGAAAGAAGGTCATCTCTCAAACGAGGAAGTTTGTCTTCTTTGTGATTCGCTCTAAGAATAAGCAAAAGATCACAACCACATCCAGGGTCTCTGCAGCCGACCTCTCCACACAGTAGAAGCAAGTAGATAAGGTCGTGGAAGACTCCTCAGATATCTTCTCCTCACCTGTCAAGGTACCTTTGCACTGCCAGGTCAAGCACCCCATCGATCTGACCCCCGGCGCACCGCTGCCCAATGGGCCAGTCTATCACCGCTCTCTGTTAGAGAATGAGGAGATCAAGTGACAGATCCAAGAGTTGCTCCACAAGGGGCACATCTGTCCCAACTCATCACCTTGGCCCATCGTGTCGGTACAGAAGAAAGATGGAACCTCGCGACTCTGCATTGATTACCAGGCTCTGAATAAAATCATAGTCAAAAACTGGTACCCGAGTCCCTGAATTGACGACCTCCTTGATCAACTCACGGGGCCCAAATACTTCAGTAAGATTGATCTTAAGTCTGGCTACCACCAAGTCCTAATAGAACAGATAGATGTATGGAAAACCGCCTTCAAGTCAAAGGAAGGCCTTTTTGAATGGTTGGTCATGCCCTTTGGTTTGACAAATGCTCCAGCCACTTTCATGAGGATGATGGACGATATCCTGCAACCATTCACCAATACTTTTGTAGTGTTGTATCTAGATGACATTCTCATTTACAACAATACTTGGACCGAACACTTGCAACATATTCAACAAGTTTTGCACACCCTGTGGCAGCACAAGCTATATGCCAACTTGGAAAAATGTTCCTTCGGCATGGATAGGGTCCATTACCTGGGCTACATAATTGATCACCATGGCATACATGTGGATCCAACCAAGATCCAAGTCATATATGACTGGCCAGCCCCAACCACACTCACTGAGTTTTGGAGCTTCTTAGGCCTTGCCAATTTCTACCATAGGTTCGTGTTGGGATTCTCCCATATTGCATGGGCCTTTAGCCAAATAACCAGGGGTGGTGGTAAGGAGAAATTTGCATGGGTCCGGTCCCAACAAAAAGAATTCAACGATTTGAAGCAGTGCTTGTGCTCAGCCCCAGTACTTTCACCACCAGACCTGCAATAGCCCTTTGAGATCGAGACAGATGCTTCAGACTATGCGGTGGGCATTGTTCTCACTCGGCACGGCCACCCCATGGCCTATCATAGTGAGACACTATCATATTTTGTCCATAAGTACCCTACTTATGACAAAGAAATGTACTCCATTGTGCAAGCATGCCGCCAGTGGAGACATTAAATTCTTGGGAAGGAGACAACCATCCACACTTATCATAAGCCACTGCAGTTCATGCAGACACAAGGAAAATTGCAGAATGATCGCCATCAAAAGTGGTCCACATACTTGCAACAATTCCACCTCAACATCAAGTATAAAACATGAAGCACCAATCGCGTCACTGATTTCCTCAGCAGACCGCCAATCACGACACTCACGACGGTGCTAGACTCCTACAGCAATGAGACCTCTGGATGGCCCCAACTCTATGAGATAGACCCGAACTTCACCACCACCTACCAAATGTTGGGTGCAAACACAGTTGTCGATAATTTCCATCTTTAGGATGGGTTGTTGTGTCGTCTAGGCCATATTTGTGTTCCATCAAGTGAGCGAGTGAAGATGATCTGGGAAGCCCACTATAGTCGGGTGGCAGGACACTTCGGTGTTGAAAATACAGTGGCGATGCTACAAAAACATTTCTACTGGCAAAAACTTCGCCAAGAGGTCAGGAAGTATATCAGGTCCTACACTGCCTGCGTTATTGCCAAACCGACCACTAAGAAATAGGGTCTGTACACCCCTCTTACTACTCCTGACAGGCCATGGGAATCCATCTCAATGGACTACATGTCGGGCCTCCCGTCCAACAAGCGGGGAAATGACTGTGTTTTTGTGGTTGTTGATCGCTTTTCTAAGATGACGATTACGGTTGCCTGCAAGAAGAACATCACAATAGAGGCCACTACCAAGCTCTTCTTTGAATGCGTTTGGGTACATTTTGGAATCCCACAAACCATTGTCTCAGATCGGGACAGTCAATTTATCAACACATTCTGGTCGAGCCTCTGGTCACTGCTGGACACCAAGCTCACCAAATCCATGGCCTTCCACCCCCAGACAGATGGGCAAACCGAGGTCGTCAATCGAATGATTGTGCATATCCTTCGCATGTATAATTCAAAGCACCCTCGCACATGGGATGAGAGCCTTCCCTATGTCCAACATAGCTACAATAAAGCCCTGCATAGCTCAAACGGCCACAACCCCTTTCAGGTGGGTTTGGGATTCCAACCATTGGGTGCCATAGATGTTGCACTTCCCCTTGCGGTCACCTCGAGCGACTCATCTCCTGCTCCAACTAAAGCTGAAAAATCCACCCTATTCATTGAGCGGATCCAACACATCCACCAACAAGTTCAGGATATCCTACAGAATTCCAATGACAAGCACAAACAACGCCATGATCAACATCGGGTGCCACATAAGTTTTAGGTGGGCACCAAAGTTTGGTTGTACTTGCAGAAAGAAAGCCTTACAGGACCCCATCGAAAGCTTTGCCCACTCCATTATGGGTCGTACACCATCACCAAGGCCGCGGGAGATCATGCTTTTGAGCTCAACATTCCTCCTTTCCTTGGCCTACACCTAGTGTTCAACATGGATCTCCTTCGCCCTTATTTCCCACCATTATTGGACACCTCAAACGTAGCAGAGCAGCTGACACCAACAGAGCTCAACCCTGACCGCATACAACAGGCATCCAATGAGTAGATTGTGGACACATAGATCAAGGGCACTCGACAGCAAAGGATCCATCTTTATCGAGTCGTCAAAGCAGGGCAACTCCTGCACCAAGGCAAGTGGCTCACCCGATGCCAAATTCAACAAAAATTTCCTCATCTGATGGGGGAACTCAACACAATGGAGACCATTTATTACTAAGGAGGGAGGATTGATCCAGGTGGATATCAGTGGCCACCCACCTTTTTCAACTGGATCAAAACAGTTTTCTGACAATTTTAGCGATTTACTATTTTTAGCAGTTTTAACTTTCGGGACCATTTTGAGGGCCTAAATGAAGGTTTTTCGGGATCAAGCTTCTCAATGATAGCCAAAGGCATGATTGAACCCCCAAAATGAATCTCCTCGACGATACCTTACCAACGGGCTATCACAGGCCTAAAACGAAGATCGTATGGAAAAGTTACGACCCCGGGAAATTGATGTACTAACTTACCCAAACGAGGCCCACATGACTTTTGGCGCTTCATCTCCTAGGGTTAGGTTTTTGGATGTCTAGGGTTTTGGGCATTCTTGTTTATTGTAAAAATGCCTTCATAACCTCATTGTAAACATCTTCTTGCGAATGAGTGCAACCATTACATCTCTTCTCAGAGATAAGCCGCCACCATTCTAGCAAGCTTGTTTCTGTTGCATTTTACAGTTTCAGTTTATTTCCTTATTGAATAGAAAACCATTTTTACTGTATCTCTGTTATTTTTTGTTAAGCACCTGTTAATAATCTGTAGTCATTTCGTTATGTTCATAAAATCCGGATCACAAGGCACAAGACACTACCTAGGGTAAAAAAGATAGAGTTGTATGCCATGAAATTTTCCTTTTGAGCACATGGGCCATTCTTAGAGGCTTAGACCATCATATGGGCCCCATTTTAGCCATGAAGTGGGATATGGTGGACATAGTGGTTAGTGTAATACATGCTCACTAGCCTCAACACCTATGTTAAGCTTAAATAATACATTAGAAAGATGACAAATCATAACCATGGATGGAAAAATAGATACCCAAACGATTTGCATTGAAAGTGATCCCATTACACATCATTTCCAATAAGAATGCTCAATTATATAGATAATGGAATCTGGGGTTTTCAAGAAGCCAGTGCCAATAGTTGGAATGGGTTTGACATACCACTTATTGCTACCATATGAAATTACAAAACTATGAGGGAATTGTACTGCAATCCCACTTCAAGGCTCTTGTCATAGTTTAGGCATCTTTTCTCATTCATTAGGGTGAGCAGTGTGGAATCTAAGGAGGGACAAGAAACATGCCAAAGGAAATGAACTTGTCAAGAGAAAATTGTCACAAATCAGAGATCAACAATCAATCATCCTTCATGTACCAAGGAGATAAACCACATATGAAGAGATAATCAAGTCTCATTCAGATCATTCAACTCATATCATTGACTCTGAGTCATTCATAGGGAAACTGACATTTATTTTGTTACTACATCTTCTAAGTAACACATGAGATGTATGGTTGCACTTGTGCTAGATTATGCAGTCTAAATAGAGTTGACATCCCAGGTGGGTGTTGTTGTGTAGGCTTGTTTAACTGACTACAATTTGTAGTAGGTTCCTCCTCTTTGTCCATGGAAATAATGTTTTGTGCAAACTATGATGGTAACTAGGTTGTTTGTCAAGTTTGTCTAAATTTTGGCCTCGAGCCATTTATCGAGCAATCGACCTTGATCTTGCTACCATATCCACTTAGTAGCACATGAGAGGTAATAGAGGCAACAACAATGTATGTACAATTCTTATGTACTTTTATCTAGTTCCATTTGTGAATAGTTGATGTTCATTTTTACAAACTCATAAAACAATGACAACATTTAGGTCATTTTCTCTTCACTACATAATCTATTTGTGTGTGCAAATTGTGGTGATATTCAAGGTGTTTGTCATGTTCATCCAAACTTTGGCATCAAGTCATTATTAGGGTGGTTGAAATTCCACATTTTATCGTATTTTCCCAATAACAAATGAGATGTATGGCAAGACCAGCGATAGATTATGTGCTTTAAATCTTGTTAGCTCCATGGGTTGGTATCGATTTGTATCCTTGTTTGCATGGCTTCATTGTGGATAAGTTGATTCATCTTTGTCCATAGAATTATCATTTCATGCAAAATATGATTGTAGTTGAGTTGTATATCAAGTCTATCCAAAGTTTGACCTCCAATCATTTGTAGGGAAATTGACTTTCATCTTTCTACCATATCCACTTAGTAACACATGAGAGGTGATACATGCAACAAGGATGTATGTATGGTTCTTTTGTACTTTTGGATCATTGCCATTTGTTGAAGGGTCAATGTTCATTTTTTTACATTCATAAAAGTGACAACCTTTAAGTCCCTTTCTCCTTCCATGGAATATGTTTGTGCATGCAAATTGTGATGGTATCCAAGGTGTACATTTCATCTACCCAAACTTT
>ML838751.1:0-22553 GCA_009831015.1 Picea engelmannii
CCATTTTAAGCACAACAGGTCCAGAAAGCTCCACAACAATTATCTCTCATATTCCCTCATTAACCCCTTTAGCGACCAATTTTGGAACTCCTAGTTTAGAAGTCGTTCACGTAGATGATATTACTCCTATCTTTCCAGAAGAAATGCCTCCCTCAAGTTTAGTTTTCAACAAGAAAAGGAAAGCTATTGTAAAGAAATAATCTCAGCAAAAAGATGTAGTAGTTACTAAAAAGCAGAAAATAGTGTATGATGGAAAAGGCCAAAATGATGTTGAGTTTTCCAAGGAGGTTGTTGATTCACTAGGGGCCTTCACCACTACCAACCAATGGTCAGTGGATAATCTGACTAAGCTGCTGCAACAAAAATCTCTCTTGGTAGAACAAATGCAGAATGAAATGCAAAACACACAAGAGGTTGTCAGGAGCAGAATGAATCAAGACATTGAGAAAATCGGTTTAAATTATTAGCAACAGATGAAGTAGTTTCAGGAGAAACTTGAGCTGATTTACTAGAGTTCACAACTAGAAGAGCCTTGATTAATCAGTGGGACAATTTGATAGAACATCTGCAGGCTAAATTAGGCCTAGTAGAGAACACAACAATAGACATCATTGCTTTCTAAGCACAAGCATATGAAATCAATGAGAAGTTGGAAGCTATCCAGTAGGATCTATATAAAAAGGTGGATACTATTAAAAAATACTATCAGGCCATAAATAATTCTCTGAAAAGTATTTATATGAAAGAAAAAGGATGTCAATGTGGCTAGATCCAACTTTCGGGAATTTATTATATGGAGGCAAAAAGCCAATATCCCTGGTCTCTTCCCCTTCTCACAATATGAACAAGTGAAGGGTGAAATGGCCTTGAAAGTTTGGGAAACAAATCTAGAATAAAGTAAGAAGCTTGCCAGAGAGGAAAATGAGACATGTCTGAACACCCTATCTTTTGTACAGACAAAATTGGTTGAGTTTGAAGGAAATGATATCTCAGAGGCACTGGGTCAAATTGAAATAGAAATGAATAAGGAAAACTCTAGGAAAAATAAGGAGAATAATCAATCTGTTATCCAACAGATGAATCAGATCATTTTTCTCAATATTAATGAGTGGTTGGTGAAACCTAATTTACAACATCAAATTACATCCCACGCAGTAAAGAAGATCTAGGAGAAGTTACCACTAGTACAAAAGAAGGTGTTTGCCTTTGAATTGAGAGAGAACATTGAACCTTCAAGATTTGTGGTAGACTTGATGGACATGTGTACCCAGTTCAATGACCAGAGGAAAACAAATACGTTTGGGAGAAAATGAAAGATCATATGAAGCGCCATCATATCAAACCATAACTCAACAATATCCGCGTTCTATTTTTCCATTGGGATTGTATTCTAAATTTAGAACAGATATTGTGGAAAGTCCAAGTACTTTTAGTTGAGACAATTTTTGTATAAATAGATAGATTTTAGATCTATTCATGGTTGTTTCTATCCTAATGTAAAAGAGAGAACATTTTGAATAGTAATGCAAGTGAGGAAAGAGATTCTAAGTTTCGTTTATTTTGAGTTATGTGTTTTCCATGTGTTTCCATCTCTTATTAGATTCCTTCTGTAGTTATTGAAGAGTGAATGATTACAATTTAGTAAAACATCTACTGTGATCATAATACATCAGAATTCCATTCAGTTACAATTTTTCCTCTGTTATTACTGTGAGTAAAAACAAGACCTGTGATCTATGTGAATTGCTACATTTTTAATCTCTTTTCGAGGGTACATCTTCTATTTTTCTTCTACTGTAAATAAGGTGAGACTTATGTGTAATTGATACCTTGCTTTGTTTTAAGAGTTTTTTCAATCAATTCTACATCATTTGAAATTAAAATTATGACTCAGATAATGAGATACAACCTATGTAGTGTCTTATCATAAATTTCACTTAAAGTTATTTCTCAAGAAACTGAAGGTATTAGAAAGAACTTATAAAAGAATTTCATTTAAATCTTTGATGCCCAACGTTATTCTTCGAGCCTAGAATCAATCTCAGGAACAACGGGAACAATATTTTCAGATTTAATTTTATCCTCCAGAGAAGATTTGTTCAACCCAAGATCATGTGATTCTTCGTCAATGATATTGCTTTCATATGTTCCTTCTGAAGAGATAAAATTAATTAGATCAACATCGTCATTAAAGACTCACCAATTTGTTATGTTATTGGGAACAAAAGGTTGAAAAATTAACTCAACAAAGAATCTATCTGGAGAAAAATATTCATGGGGAATAATTCTAGAAGCTATGTTTTCCAATAGATCTGCACTAGCATTTTACATTCTAGATATAGAAACAATATTAAATGCATAAATTTTTCTACTGAGATCTTGAGACAATTGTTGATAATGTTTCAAATCACTAGAAATACAATGAATTTGATTTTTTACCTCTTTAACAATGATTTCTAAATCACCAAAGACCAAGATGTCTTGCACATTCATGTTGATTTCCTTCTTTAGACCTTGGATTAATGCCTCATACTCTGCGGTATTATTAGTACACTGGAATTCCAATATGCATGTTAACATAGTTTTTACGCCATCATGACTGATTAAAATGCAACCTACACCTATACCATCATTAGATTTAGATCCATCAAAATAAAGTTTCCAAAATGGATAATTTACAAAATTTTCTACAAAATTAATACAACAAGAAAAATCTATCTGAGAGAAATTTTCATTTTCTAAACTTTGATCCGTAGGTTTGAAAGGTGAAACATACGCATTAAAATTTCCAAAATAAGAATCAATAAAATAATTTACAACAATGTTATTAGCAAAAGCTACAGGTTCATTTTCTCCATCTAAATATGTCACATTGTGTTTCATATGTTTTTCTTTGTTGACACAGATCTGATTTGGTTTCACATTATATGGAAGAGAAAGATGAGACCAATCGGTTGAGAAATATCCATAAAAAATTTCAGACCAATCTCAACTTAAAACTAATCCATAAGCATTTGGAATATCAACAACAATAATATCTATTTTTTGAAAAACTTTAGAATTAGACAATAATCTGATTAATACATCCTTCAATTCTCCCAAAATTTTTACCCTTGTTCTATCTAATTGAAATTTTTTAATAGCTGATTTATGTGGTTTTGCATTAATCTAAAGACAAACAGAATAAGGCATTATATTCGAAGATGCACCTGAATAAACCAAACAATTATGGACATTTTTATTGAAAATTTCGAAAGTGAGAAGAAATGGATGAGTATGAGACCTTGATCTATAACCTATAAGAATTGAACTAATATCTACTTCAGAAGATAAATTTTGAACTGTTGAAACTTTTTCTTTATTTGCTACTGTAGTAGATGATGAACTTGTTTTCTCAAAAATTCCTAAAGCCCTTAATAAACTATTCTTTTGAGATTTTAATTTACTTAATTCATAAAGGGAAATGTTTTCTCTGGTATTTTCCATGTCGTCTATAATATCATAATCAAAATTTTCAGGAACAACCAGAATTTTTGATACCGAATTGTTTTCTATAGGTTGTGTATTTGTTAGTGTATCGGTTTCAGAATTTGAAGATGTACTTTTACTTCGTGTCTGAGCAGCGACAAATTCTTTTGTATCATCTTCATAAAAAATTCCATTAATATCCCAAAACACATTAGTATCTTTAACTTCTTCATTGTCCTCTCCTTCTTCTTCATCAACATTAACTCCTTCTGAAGTTTGGCTACCATGTGGAATCTGTGGATGCCTTTTGAAAAATCCCCTGAAAGGTTTATTCGAAACTTCATCTAATTTTCCTTTAACATCAACTATCTCATTTTCTAATGTTTTCATGACTTTCTGAAAAATTTTCATATCAAAAACATCTTTGTATTTTCTTTCATCTTTGATAATTGTTTTCTTGGTTGTTATAGAAGATCTTGAATCTTCACTTAGAGATTTACTTGCAATACTAGATATTTCTTTTTCTACATCTAAAGCTTCTTTCATTGCTTTTAGTCAAAGTATTTTTACTTTCTCTTTTAACAAACATATCAATGGAAACTGGTAAAGAAGAAGAATAAAAGTCAATCTGAATGTCTAAGCCAGGCTTGGATGTTTCAAGCATTTTATTGAGAAGTTTAAGGAATCTTTGATTGAAATATTTGATTCTTTCTTTGGGACCCATTCTAATTTTGGATAATTCCACTAATAAAATAGATGTATATTTATCGTCCCCAAATTTCTTAATGGATAAATCCTCGAAAGTATTCCAATTAGTAATATAATTAGCTTGTAGAGAAAAATACCAAGTAGAAGCTTCTCCTTCAAAAGTGTATGAAAAATTTCTACATACAACATCTTCATGCTCAACGCTTCTTAGGTTAACAACTAACATAAATTTGTTGATATGATTATCAGGAGTTTCTCTTGATTCGGGATTAAATTTTGGTAACTACTTATCTGGATTTTTAGGTAAATCACATTGATTTCTAGGAACATTGATTGCTCCCAGAGTTCTCCAAGGCATTCTTAGTACTCCAGCCATAGTATTTGGTTCATGAGGACGTGATGGAGGAGGAGATGGAATATGAGACGTATGTAGAGGAGGATTTGAGGGAGGATTATTACCAATAGTTTTAATTGTGGTTTTTCTTATCTAGACAGGAACTTGAAAATGAATAGGTTCAATACCTAACCTATGTCTCTATGCTCTTGTAAGAACACCTAATTATTGAATGACAAAATATATATAATTGGAAGATCCTTGGGAAGTTTCTCCTTGATTTCTAATCTCTTCTATTTGTTGCTTTATTTGTCGAAAATCTGGAGACCTAAGAAAAATGGAAGAAATATCACTTACAATTCTACGAATTAGGGATTTTGATTGTGTAGTAACAAAATATATTGTGGGCAAAATTGATCTAGTTGAATGGCCTTTGTTTTTGTTGATTGTTTTGGCCATTCATTATCAGAGCACCCTCTTTCTAGTGCCAAAATGTTGATAGTCAAATATGACCATGTTCAACATGAAGGAATTCACCCTGTCAGAATCCCAATTAGGTCCTTATCCGTTGCAAATGGCGATTCTAACTGTTTTAGGTCCAGTTACCTAAAACTATCTAATCTATTAAATTCAAAATATATACACGTTATAATCAATTGAAGAGTTTTTTTATCTTTCATTGAATGACAATTTAACATATAAATATGTTAGGAACCAAATATCAAAATAACATAAAAAAAACCTCAGAGTAAGTACTCGGTGCCTTGAAAAAGAGAAAATTTCAGATAATTAGCCTCTTCGAGGGGGAAACCTCCTTATACACCACATAATTTTCCAAATACAACATGATTCCAAATGAAAAGGTATCCTCGATATATATAGGATACTAGGAGGTACAATTACAACTAATGGACCCAAGCCGACATAAATAAAATAACATTACTAATGTAATATGCCCCAATTAAGGGGTAATGTGCCACTATTTAGGTCTTAACATGCCCCTCCCCTTCAGAAAAGTGTTCTCTACAATGCTTGAGTAATTTTGGATGCGTTTGTACAAAAGATTCATCTTCCCAAGTGGAATCTTCAGCAGGTAGTTTCCTCCACTTAATGAGATACTCTGAAATGGATCTATTCCTCAGCAGTCCAATTCTTGTGTTAGTGATAGCATCAAGCTCCAATATGATTTTTCCTTCCTCGCCAAGTTCTGGAAATATAGTTTGAACTGGGATCTTGTCACCTATAGCCTTATTTAACCATGAAACATGGAAAACTGGGTGTACTCGCGAAGATGCAGGCAACTCCAATGTGTATGCCATAGTACCAATCTTTTGCAACACCTTATAAGGGACATAGTACTTTGGTGATAATTTATTATCCTTCTTAGCTTGCTTGAGGGACATCTATTTGTATGGTTGTACTCTTAAAAATACCCAATCGCCTACTTCAAAACTTCTTTCACTACGATGTTGATCTGCTTGTTGTTTCATGTGATTATGTGTCATGGTTAGGTTGTCCTTTAAGAGTTGGAGAACTTGTTGTTGATTCTTGATGTGATATTCCACTGCTTGAACCTTAGATTTTTGTTTTAGAGAAGAAGTGATGGAAGGTGGGTGGTATCCATAGAGTGCCATAAATGGTGTCATTTTTGTTGCAGTATGAAAGGAAGTGTTGTACCACCATTCTGCCAAGGCTAACCATTTGAACCATTGTGTTTGTTTATCAGAGACAAAGCAACGAAGGTATCCTTCCAGACATTTGTTCACTATCTCGGTTTATCCATCAAATTGAGGATGATAGGATGAACTATGACCCAATTGAGTAACCAAACAAGAAAATAATTATGTCCAAAAATGTCTAGTGAAGATGGGATCTTTGTCACTTACAATAATCTTTTGGATTTCATGTAACTTTTGAATTGTCTCCATGAATGCGGTGGAAACAATACTGGATTTAAAAGGATGAGAGAGTGCACAAAAGTGTGTGTACTTGGTCAGTCTATCAACAATCACCATCATGACACTCTTTCCTTCAGATTTTGGTAACCCTATGATGAAATACATGGAAACCTCCTCCCAACTTTGACTTGGGATGGCTAATGGTTGTAAAATACCTGGGGTATTAATTGTTTCCACATTATTTTGTTGGAAAACCAAACATTTAGCCACAAACCTTTGAACATCAGTTTTAAGGCCATCCCAAAAAAATTCCTTCTTGACCCTATGGCAGGTTTTCAAAAATCTTGAGTGCCCTCCTACCAGAGAGGTTTGCAATTCCAATAGTACCTTTTGTTTGAGTTGGGAGTTCTTACCTAAATATAAGCGATATTTGTACCATAGTGAATCTTTTTTCCATGTAAATGTGTATGATGCACTGGAATCCTATTGCAACCTTTGAATGAGAGTCCACAATTTTTTTCCATTCTTCCATTCGTCCCTCTCTTCTATTATCCAATCGGGTTGGATGATCGAGATAGCACATAGAAAGGCCTCAACATATTCACCCTTTCTTGAGAGTGCATCTACCACAACATTTTTCTTCCCTTTTTTTATAGATGATTTCAAAATCATAACCCAACATCTTGGTCACCCATTTTTGTTGTTCTTCTGAAGATAGTCTTTGTTCTAAGAAGTATTTATGACTATCATGATATGTTTTGATCTTGAAGGGCCTACTTATTAGGTAAGGGCGCCATTTCTTCAATGCATGTAGTATTGCCATCATTTCCTTCTCATAAATGGGTTTGTGTAAGTCCTTTCCCTTAAGTGGTTGAATTTCAAAAGAAAGGGGCCTTTCTTCTTGCATTAGAACAACACCAATGCCATTGCTCGAGGCATCACATTCAACAATAAAGGTTTTTGTGAAGTCTGGTGTGGTCAAGACAAGAGCTTTTCACATTGCCTCTTTAAGTTTTTCAAAATATTGAGTTGCCTCTGGAGTCCATGAAAATGCATCCTTCTTAGTTAATTTCATTAAAGGTGCTACTATTATTCCATAGTTCCTAACAAACTTGCGGTAATAACCTAGCAAACCCAAAAATTCTTTAAGATTCTTCAATGTTTTGAGAATCGTCTAGTCCATCATGGCCTTAATATTGCTAGGGTCTACCTTGACACCTTCATGAGATACAATATGACCCAAATACTCTACCTCTTTCAACCCAAAGAAACATTCGGATGGTTTGGAATATAGTTTTTGCTCTTTTAGTAGTTGTAGCACCTTGTCAACATGTCACACATGATCCTCCCAAGACTTTCTATAGATTAGCATATCATCAAAAAATACTAACACAAATTTTCGAAGGAAGGGCTTGGAAATGGAATTCATCAACCCTTGGAATGTGGAAGGTTCATTTGTAAGGCCAAAAGGCATGAACAAAAATTCATAATGGCCTTCATGAGTTCGAAATGTTATTTTTGAGATATCTGCTTCCTTAATTCTAATTTGATGATACCCTGAACGAAGATCCGACTTTGTGAAATAGATTTCTCCATGTAGTTCATATAACAATTCATTAATGACGAGAATGGGAAACTTATCTTTAATAGTGATCTTTTTGAGCTCTCTATAATCTAGACACATACGCCATGAGCCCTCTTTCTTGAGAACCATTACCAATGGTGCATAGTAAGAAATTTGGTTAGGCATAATAATGCCAACCTCTAACATTTCTTAAACCATATGGTCAATTTCAATCTTCTAGGCATAAGGGTATCTGTAAGGCTGATGTTAGGAGGAACACTCCCAGGAATTAGGTGAATATCATGATCATGATTTCAAGTGGGTGGAAGACCTTTGGGAATATCTTCAAATACTTTGGAATTATTATTAATGATCCCTTGGAGATCTAGGGGAATAGTTGTCTTAGATGTTTGAACATCTAGTGAGCATAATTTAACAATTACATCCTGATGCCCCTTTTTCAATAATTTTTTCATGCCATTAGAGATTATCACCTTAATGGGTTTTCCTATGATACCCCTTAACTCAATTTATTTTCCTTCCAATGAAAATTTCATGAAAAGTTCTTGAAAATTAAAAGCCATTATTCCCAATGATTGTAACCATTGGACTCCTAGTATGACATCAACACCACCCATGGGTATAGAAATAATTGGACTATTCATTACATATTCCCCCATCATAAGATTGATATTATTTCATTTTCCTGAGCAATTGATAGTTCCTCCATCTGCAATCACTACTTGAAACAATGGCATTGGATATATAAAGCAATTGAGAGATTTGGCTAATTTATAGTGAATGAAATTATGAGTACTACCAGAATCAATTAGGACTATTACCTTTTTCTTTTTGATATGTTCTTCGATCTTGAGGGTTTGAGGAGTGATAATTCCAACCAATGCATGGCATGATATTGTGGGAGTCAACTCTTCAGAAGAAATCTCTTTTGTGTTTTCATCTTGAGATGGTTCTTGTTCTTCTTCTTCTTCCTCTTCACAATCTATATAGAATAATTTCTTCTCACCACACTTATGTCCCTTATTGTACTTATTGTCACAATTAAAGCATAGAACTTTTTCTTTTATTTCCTCCAATTGTTGAGGTGTCAACCTTGTAGGTTGAGGTGTTTTAGAAGAAGGAACATTATTCTCTCAATATATGTTACGAGTGGTCCTTCTAGTATCCATAGCCATATTTTTACTTTCAACATTTCTCGCCACTCTAAATGCATTCTCCAATGATTTGGGTTCCCAAAGGTGAACCTCATTTTGAATGTTATCCTTTAAAGTTCCTATGAATACATCAATCAATTGCTCATATGGAATATCCATTACCTTTATATTCAATATTTGAAAGTTCTCAATGTGCTCTGAAACTGAACCCTTTCACTTGAGATTTATCAATTGGATAAATAATGTATTGTTCCTTGTATCCTCATAGTCTGCTATCATTTCTTTTGTGAAAATTTTCCAAGTGACGAGTGATTTATGAGGACAAAGCCATTGATACCAAACAAATTGATTGGGTTATAAATATAAAGAAGCAATTTATACCTTTTGTGTATGTGGCACATCATGTAGATCAAATAATTGCTCCATCTGAAGTATCCATGTGATTGGATCCTTGCCATCAAACTTACTTATATCAATCTTAAGAAAGTAGTTGGTCTTCAACCCAAAGTTGAAGTTTATCCAGTCTTGATTCATCTTCCTTGTGTCCTCACCATGAATTTTATGGGATACATTTTCACTTTCCAATGTCCTCTCTATTAGGAAAATTTTCAATCCTTCCATGATCTCCCTTTTTAAACCATCCATCTTAGTATCCATTATTGCCTCCAACTTAGCTTCAGTTGAATCCATCATTCCTTATAGTTCATCTTTTGTTAATGTCTTATTTTGTAAATCATTTATGTCCCTTCGCATTTCTTCACCTTCATCAAGAGTCCAAGTAGGACTATTGGGAGGCTTATTTGGTGTAGAAGTTCCCTTTTCTGGTGGCATGTTGGCTAAGTATCACTTCTAAACCTTGATTTCAAGGTGGTTCTGCTAGATGATCTTTCTTCTATTGTATCTCCAAAATTTTGGCCCTTCTAGGTCTGAAAAGATATTTGTGTAGTTCTCTTATACGTCTGCTCTACAATTCCACAAGTCTGATCAAAATTGGATGTGCCAACTGGAAGTTATAATAACTTCTCCACACCTTGTTGATTTTTGTCTCTTCTAGGAGAGCGTACTTGTAAAGCATTCCAAGAGAACAATGTCTATTATTTGATTCTGAAACCTATACCAGAAATACTAAATATTGTCCACTGTCTAATGCAATTGGTCTCAATTAATTTGTATACTCAATGAATAAGATATCATTGTTTTACCCAAAAGACTTGTTTGAGACTAGTTAATATGACTAGTCAAATACCCTATCCTGCACAGGGTGTATCTACAAAAGTAGGATGATCCAGAATCTGAAATTTTTATCATGGCTACCTTGATAATTTATATGAATAGCCTCTAAGTTTCAAGGTCTGAAACATTACATAACACATTTTATAGTGAAAACTCTACGATGACTAAATTCAGGATGATTCCATAACCCTATATTACACATGCTATATCTATGAAACTGTAATTCCTCAAGAGCTTAAATTTGAAACCCACATACCTTGATCCATATGATAAATATCCTCCAAGGGGTTCCTTATGAAACAACGTAGAAAAAATGTTATAGCGAAAATTTCAAGGTGTCTCAAATGTAGCAGTGAAACCCCAATACCTTGAGCTCTCATACCAAATGTTAGGAACCAAATATCAAAATAACATAAAAAAAACCTCAGAATAAGTACTCAACACCTTGAAAAAGAGATAATTTCAGATAATAAGCCTCTTCAAGGGGGTGACCTCCTTATACACCACATAAATGTCCAAATACAAGATGATTCCAAATGAAAAAGGGTTCCTTGATATATATATAGGAGACTAGGAGGTACAATTACAACTAATGGACCCAAGCCCACATAAATAAAATAACATTACTAATGTAATATTCTCCAATTAAGAGGTAATGTGCCACTATTTAGGTCTTAACAAAATATATACAGATTTTAAACTATATACAAAAGAGAAATTAATTCTAGTTGACATAAAACTTACCTCTATGAAAGAGGATTTTGTTTTCTTTTAAAAAGTGAAAAGTATGTATAATGAAAGTAAAAGAAATTAACTAAAGAATAATAGAACTAAAAATAAAAATCTAATTATTGGGTCCAAATTTAAATAGTACATGAATCTAAGTAAAATAAACAATGTTTTAAAGATATAGATCTCCAAAACAAATGTTTAATTATATCAACTGAAAATGAATTATTAAACCTGATTAAATAATTAACATAGACTTATAATCCCAAATATAACTCATATACATGTTATTCATGGAAATAATGTATCAAATAAAAAATGAAATTGATTTAATTTATTAGTTGCAATTAACTAAATCAAGTTGTAATATCATCAACACATAATCCAAATAAAACTTTGATTTCAAAATAAATAACTTGAATATCAGGAATAGTACAAAATACCGAGTACTTGTATTAATATTCAAAGTCATAAGATATTCATAATAATGTATCAAAACATAAACTTGTACAACAGTGTATAAGCTTTGTTTTATTTCCAAAAAACTGAAAACTCTTGCTTTTAATTGTTTTTCCTTCGTTGTTTTATATTGAAGGAATTTAAAAACGGAAATTAACTTACATAATCATAAACAGTTATCTATTTAGAATGTGAAAATAACAAAATTGTTCAATTCCCCAAACTAAATTAACTAAGTATATAAAAATAAAAACTACTAACTATTCAATTTTAGAATTATGTCTGGAAACTAATTTTCTCATTTCACGCATTTTCCAGGACATTCTTTTTACACCTGTAAAACAAAAGAAGAGAAAAACATAAATTAAAAAAAAATATAAAAACAAAAATTAGAGTTGCTACAGAATTTTAAATTATGTAACTACTCTTTTATTAACTAAAATTAATGAAAATGAAAATTAAACTAAAAATGCTAAACTCATACCAATAACCAAAACATTTTATCACTGAGTGTTACTGGTGTTCTGTAAATTTTGTCCAGTTGATAGAAAAACGACAAAGGTAAATGTTTCAACCTACTTTAGAGATGGGCACTAGCCTGCTCAACTCAGAGAGGGCTCTCTCGTTTCACTTGATATTTTTTTGGGAATCAGTGGCTAGGTTTGGTTTGTTTTGGGGGTTTTTATAAAGTTTGTTGGCAAAGAAGGGGAGGGAATCTTAGGGCTATGGAGTCAAAATTCTGAAACTGAAGGAAAACAAGTACTGGACGATAACACTCTCCAGAGTATAAGGGCTAAATGAGGCAATGAATCTGAGTTGTTAATTGAGTTTAAGCAGGGTGTAAGAAGAAAGAGAAAACAAATAACTGCATCAAATCATTACTGAAATGAATTATGAATTAGTTAAGAGGAAATTCACACAGTTTAAATTGCTTAAGCCGAGAGCATCACAAGATGAATTATGAGCTTTTAACTATCCAATTTAAACAAAAGACAGTGCAAATGGAAATAAAGAACACAAGAAATACATACAACGAGAGAAGACAAAACTCATATCACCACCATTAGAATCTTTTAATAGAGACTTCAAAAGCTTCTGCATATGTATTCAATTCAACTCCATAAAATTACAATGTAGTTCAAAACAACTAAGAAGGTGCCCTTGCACTTCTGCCAAAATTAATTCGTTCAGAATTTCTAGTACTTATACAATTCGATTACAATGGTTGAAACTAAAGCGTTTTAGTGTCTAAAAATTGAATACAACAATTACAAGCCAACGATTTTGGTAGGTGACCCGATTTACAATGATTTAAACAAAAAACGTTTCCTAAACTAGGGACAGATCTCTCTGATTGCTCAGCTTCCTCTGCACCATTTGTCTTTCTCTGATCTCCTATCGAACTTGCTATTTTGGTGACACCTGGAGGTTACTTACTGGTCCCTGGAAAATTGCATTTCGTCCTGCCCAGCCGCACGATATCCTTCCACTGTGAGTCAGAAGGAATATCGTAATCCATCATTTCATTTATCATAATCTCCAAATCAATGAAAGTAGCGTAATACATAGTCGGCAACCCGATATTCATTGTCTTAAACTAATTTAAAATCTCAAAATATGTGGTTAGATATTCCACCAGACTTGGTCCCTTCAAGTTTTCTTCCAAACCGTCAAACTTAGAATGATCCATTCTGCACTATGTGAGGAGGGATTTGTATTGTTCTGGGTCGTGTGATTTTCCTTTGCCATACCAAAATGGTGGGAAGCCCTTGAAAAACAATTGTTCAAATGTATCCTTAAATTCTTGTATACTCTACTCCATCTGCACGGATTTGGTTTGAATTGACTTGAAAAAATTGTACTTAGAGATGATCCTCCTAGCCCAAATGATTAGTGCAGTCCTCTCTTTGACCCTAATGGTCTAGAGATCAGTGGTAGTAAAAAAATTAAGCAAATTTATAGCGTTTTGGGCCCATTCTGAGGGGTTTTTTGCCAATGTTTCATTTACAACTGTACACCTTCTTCAGGCAGTGACAACCATGTTGTCTTTGTCATTTATGAAATTCAAGTAAACCCTGAATTTGGAATCCTCAGCAGTGATAGAGTCCCAGATTACATGTTTAGATCCCTGCAAAAGTTCTTTACCTTTCAACCTCATTTTCAATTTTCTCACTCTTTCCTGCAACTCTTGATTTTCCCTTTGGAATTGGACCATCTTCTCATTCTTAATTTTCATTTCCTGTTGCAGCCTTTCTATATCTCCTATGAGATTCTTGATTTCCACTTCTTTTAGGCTAACTTGGGACATAGCCTGAAATAGTCCATTAGTGTTAGGCCCAATTTCTACAGCAGAAGGTACAACAACAACAACTACATTTGATGTTACTGTCTGTCCTTGTGACCAACTCTCTTTTTCCCTTTCCAGCTGTAATACTTTGGCTTTGTAATTTAGTGCTTACTGTATAAATGTCTCCTTTTCTTGCTCTAGAGCAACCAGATTTGTTGTTTGTGGATGTCCTGTAGCAGACATTTTCATCTTCTTCTTCAGGCTTTGGATCATCTTTTCTTTCTCATCTAAGGAAGATTTTACCCCTTGAGGGCCTTCAGATTCTAATCTTTTGACCTGTGTATGCCAGGCTCTGTTGGATGCTTTTTCCTGCTTCAATTGTCCATCCAATTTGAGTGCATGGGTTGTCAGTCTTGAAACCCTCAAACTCATACTCAAGTAATCTGAATATAACATGTCGTTGGTTTTTTTTTGGAGCTTTACCTTGTATGGGGCACTAATATTTTCATAATGTAGCCTAATTTCAGACATTTTATCCTCATCTGCCACTGCTATGTTGAATTTTTTTCTTTCTACATCCCTGACTGAGAACAAGGAAGACTTGTGTTGGGAGATCCTCTCTACTTCAGGTAACAAATCCCTAATTTCACTCATGGCTAGATTTCCTTTCACAATGTATTGGTTTGCCAAATATTCTTTGGATTGGTAGACCGCTCCAGGTGTCTTACTAAAGACATGTTTCTTGCTACTAAAAAATCTTGAGCTACTTTCACCCTATGGCATGCTCTCTTTATTATCTTCTTCATTTTTGGTTCTGCTCTCCACCATCTCCATGCTCATTTTCTCTTTGGGCTCTTCTTCCTCCAGGTCTATTATCTGAGAAGATGGTGTGATTTTCATTTTCTTGAGAACATTTTTCTAACTACTGGCACCCAGGGTCTCTGAACTGCTCCTCTTGTTATAAATACTCATCTTTGGAGCTTTAATGGTCAACCTTGGAGATCTTTTTTGTGTCTGGATCTGCTGTGGGGTTGAATCTACTTGTTTTGTTTGATCAGGCTGTAAAATGACTTCCATATTTGCATAGGTTTCCAGTTTTTTCTAGTTTTTAAATCCTTCAACATGCTCATGCTCATAGGGACCTTGTCTACTCATTATCCTTCTTTTAGATATGACCTGGTGTGGATTATATTTCCTCCCTTGTAACCTTGTAAACCCAAATTCACTAAGCTTGGCCTAGATATGAGGCAAACAGGACCTAGTATTTACCACAAAGGGTCCTATTATGAAAGGAAACTTTAAGTTAGATGCCTTGTGCATTTTCAGAAAATTCTTTATTTCTAAAATGATCCTTTGTCTGATGAACTCTAAGGCAAATACTTTGGGAGTCAAGAAGACAGGTAAAAGGTAAGGTCCCTCTTGATAACCATATGCCCAAATTATAGTAGAATGCATGAACAACATCCAATTTCCTACCTTGTTCTCTGGATTGGGTTGTAAAGAGATTTTCATTTCTTCCAAAACCCTTGGCATGTTTGTGCTAAAGATTAGGCTATAAACCCTGGACATGATCTTATTTATAAAAATATGCATTGTGATCCTTTTGCATTCAGTTGAGATGAATTCATCTTCAGGGAATTATGTCTTACTTGTTTCCAGGAACATTCTCAGCAAATGCATGTAATACCTGAAGTCTCCCAGTGATTGGAAATTTACCAATTGTTTGTTCACATTATTGGCGATGAAATATTCAAAGCTGATACGAACTGACTGACTGGAATCTGACTGAAAAAAGGTCAACAGAAAACCCAACATGACCTCTACTACAAATTTTTCGTTATCTAATCCTAAAATATGACTAAGTATGGAACATGCCCACTGGACCTCCATAATCATGACACTTACATCCATAGGCAATGACAAATTCTCAGAATGATGTTCTAGCTTAACAATGGTCTGCAAAAATAGGGTTTTGACCTCAGGGGGCACTCTCTATAAACTGTGATTATTTTATCTTCCTTGAAGGGCTCCAACACTGCAGGGGAAGGCTTTGGTGTACCGAGAGCTTGTCGAATTGACGAGCTATCTATTCTGCAAAATACCTCTAACCCTAACTTATTCAAAATGACCTTTTCTTCGTGTGAATATTGTTTTGCACACCATCTTATGAACTCTGGGAAAGGGAATGCAAATTCGACGACGTAAGAGGTTATGGATGCTTGGGCCGCTTTGAGGAAGGGTATTTGTTTCCCGATATTGTCTAACAAATTGGCTTTGGATACAAAAATGGGTGAGACGGTTATTTCTGTGTCAAAAATATCGAAGTCCCTGTCAATTAGGGCTTCTTCTTTAGAGGTAGGATCTTGCTCTGTTACGGATAAAATGACAGGATTCATGGCCATGATGAAAAATACCTGTGAATTAGCAGAGAATGCACGAGTCTGGTTCATTGTTGAGCTTCAGTTCGACAGAGCATTTGCACCAATTTCCAAATGTTCAAAATATTTGAAATATCATAAAATAATGACCAGGGTCCTCCTTTTATATGCGCTTTTCGATATCAGGGGTGAGGCAAAGCAGTTTCGGGTAGACCTCTTTTTGCCTCGTTATGCCTCTGGTGGTGCCACGTGTCTATGGGATAAAACTGTGGTATTTTCCCTGGCCCTCTCTCTAGTTCTTAACCTTCGTGTTATTTCCTCACCCAATATGTCTCTTGGCCGTCGATCTGGGCTACTCAATATCTATGGCCCATCGGGCCCCATCACTTCCACGTCTCCGCTATGTTTAGCCCTTTCTCCGCTATATGTGACCTGGTCCTCCAAACTATAACGCCTCCACACCGATGTAGCTCCTCGCCAAATTTCGAGACTTGGATACCATCAAAAGAAAATTGTTATGGTGATAATAACTGGGAATGGTCTTGAAATCAAAATTAATGAAAATATTAACTCCTAGTGAGTTAATGTTAATTGTTTTTTTCTCTTTATATTCTTTTAACCTTGAAACATGTCTTCTTTGGATATCAATCAAAGATCTATTATCTTATTTAAGGAGTTGATTTTCTAATTCCAAATCAATTATATTAGCCTGTAACACTAGAACCAATGAATGATATTTTTCCTTCCAGAAGGAAACCTCCAGATTGGGAGCGGTTTCATTTCTTTTCTTTTCCTTTTCCTTTTCCTTTTCATTTTCTTTAGAAAGATTTTCAATTGGTTCTTGTGAAGAAATGTGATGTGGGGAGGAGACTTCCTGATTTGTAACCAACTCTTCATCCTCAACTTGGATAAGAGAACTAGATTTTGAGGTTTTCCTAGACTTATTTATGAACATTCTTGATATTTTTCTTCCTTGCCTCTTGTTCATAAAATCGACAATATTAATGGAATCATCATTTTTATGGTAATAGGTGGGTCACATTTAGATGTGAGCGATGAAAATATGGTTTGCTTGTTGAGGAGAAGAAACATGAGGGTAAGACATAATGAAATATTCTACAGATATGGGGTTTCCTCCTGAGAAAAGTGACACTGTGAAATTGCTTTAGAATTAACCTAAAAGTGATTTCTTTTCACAAAAAATTTCCAAGAATCACCATTATGTTCTAACTAAAATTCGATCAGAATTTTCACTAAACCGCAATGAAAGACATTTCTTTCTGAACTGAGACTCTTTCTCTGATACAAATGTTCCATTTTAGATGGGATTTTAAGAAATAATGCATGCATGTTCAATTCATAATCCATGAAGACCATTAAAATCCGAAAGAGATAAATAAAGAAAAGTTTATATCTTCCCTCACAGGTGATAAACCCCTTAATAACTACTAATAGAAAATGCCATTTTTCTTTAATTGAGGATATGGGCATACCTTTGTAAAATGTCATTTTTCTTTAATTGAGGATATGAGAATACCTTTGTAATTGTATTTGCATTCGGGAGAAACCAGAATTTCAGACCAAGGAATCTCCTTCACCCTTTTGGTTTTAGACCAACATTCTCCTTTTAATGGCAATTTAGTAACTTTGGTTATTATATATTCATCTAGCTGTAACTATATATCCCCAATTTTGGTGCATTCAACATTGAAAGTTCGTGTGAAATATTTGGTGACTTGTGTGTTATGACCCTTAAAAATGCGCATAAAATTTAACCAACCAACCCTCTCAAAAGTTGGAAAATAATCTTCATGAGATTCAATAAGCTTGACAATGGGTTCTACTCTAGAAGTCATTCCCATCTTGATAGTTTACAATCCTATAGTTCCAAAAACCCACATAAAAAAAAACTAACAGAACCTTGTTTGCAAATGAATCAAAATAGAGTTTCAAATCTTGAAACAAAACCTTATTTCGAAGAAGAAACACCGTAGGTAATAACTCATGAACGTGGACATGAATCAATGCACTTCGGGAAAGGAGTAGTATCTGTATGCAAGTTGAAAGGACCTTGATTTAATGTTCCATTAACTTGATTTTAATTTATGATGATCTGATCAAGCCTAACATACCACAACAAGATATTAAACAACTAGTTATAGATCGTGGATATCAAATTTATGACAAACTAAGTAGGATTTCATAGATTATGATCGATCATTGTCTATAGCATTGGTTTTAAAATCGACAATAGATAAAAAACTGTAACTTGTCAAATATTGCAGCTCTTTGAAATATATATAAATAAGAATAAAACATAAGGAATATGTGAAAAAACATTTGAAATCCAAAATTTTAATTAACACCTTTATGTAATGAGAAACATCCAAAACAAAAAATCTCATTAATGATTGAATTAAACTCAAAGAAGTTAGGAGTATGTCCAAAATTGTCAAAACTGAAAACACTGTTTAAGTAAAATAAAATTTCATTTTTCAAAAATGAAGAAAGAAGGGTCCCAAATTTTATTTATAATACAAAATTTGGAAGGCTTTTGTCTTATAAAACACCATCACAACTCGTCATGTCACCATAGGGTGCTTAGGCTTTCTCGGCCAGAGAATGACATTTGTTCCTCTCTTATAATCTAATTAAAATACTTAATTAATATTTCATAGAATACCACTCTTTGGTATTTAATTACTTAAAACTCATTAATGATAATTATTCTCCACAACCTAATTATCCAGTAATTACATTTTTATTAGCCTAATAATCCTGGCCCAATAATTAATGAGGTTTTACTTTTTTTTTCTCCCCCTTGGAAGTAGTTTAGCACTAATTCAATTAATTACTCATATGATAATTATGAGTAATTATATTATAACACAATGAGGTTAATTAGGCCACAATATAATTAAATTGATTAACCTTAATTAATGTATACAATTCACTACCTCCTTGACATGCAACTCCATACCAAATTTCACGTAATTTAATTTAAATATATATAAATACTTTTTTTGTAAGTGAGTGTAAGAAGTTGTATTACTGCAAAAAGATTATGATACAAAAAAGGGAGGCCTCCTGGTCTCCCTAGTAGGAAACCAGACCAGGGGTTTCCGAGTTGTGCTTACTGATATATACGAGGGTGGGACTGGTCTACCACCAAGGGAAACCAGGCCAGTCCCACCATAACCAGTTTGAAAAAAGAAAAGAAACATAGACATAAAAATAGATGTCGCGAAAACCCACTAAGCCCAAGAGGGTAGTGGGTCGAACTAACCATTCATTAGTCTAGGACAATGATTTTCTTCTCCCCTCCATCCACCTGGCTCTTTTTATCCTCCTTCTAGGAGATCGTGCAAGTCTTCCTGATGTGGGCTAGCACACTGTGTCCATTGACTGGTGTGATATCCATGTGATGGAAATAGCGTAGATAGAGGTGAAATTGAGCAGCCAACTACTCCAGCTTGGATTTCTGGTCCTTCTCAACCTCAAATAACAGCTTGGTAATAGTTTCCAGACTGCTGAGGCAACTTAGGATTTTGTCCATCATTTTCTTGTCTTCCTTGTTATCCTCCCATCTGGTGTCTTCTGTTTCCAAAATCACTTTGTCGATCATCATATTAGTTAGCCACGCCATATCCATTTTTTTATGGTAGAGGGTTTCCTTGGGCTGTGTGGCCCCCAGATCAGTTACCCAGTCCACTTCCTGTGCCAGTGCATCCCATACTTTGCCTTTGCATTTTTATTTTATTTCCTTTTCCCAGCGGGTAATGGTCTCTTTTCATTTCAGCCCTACCAGAGTTTGGAAGGTTCCCTTCACATCTTTTGTCGCCTGCTCCATTCTTGACACCCGTCGTTGACTATTCAAGACTTCCTTTCCAAGGGGGGTCCTCTTCCTGTGTGTTCGCTTCATTCACACTGTTCCTCTTGGTTTGTCGCAACTCCTTTGTTGGTTATTCATCATGTACCTCACTTCACAGAGATTCTTCCTTTTCCTGCCCTTGTATCTGTGGTAGTCCCTGTTTTTGTGCTCCTTTTGTTTGCGGCTATTCTTGATGTCTTTCCTCTTATTGATCTTCTCCTACTGCGATCTTGTCCTTCCAATCATGTCTTTCCCGTAGTGGTGATCACTCCCCTCCTTTATCCCCGTTATGGCTCATATGATCATGATGACTCGCCCTTTATCCATGTGCGGGTCCCTGCCCTTGCTCGTTTGAGATCTTATTGTGTTTCTCTTCATACATGTACTTTGGCATGGAGGATCACTTCTAGACCATGTCACTCCCTCATGCCTTATGCCATTTGTTGCATGTGTTTTGTCGTCTGTACTTTCCCCGCAACTCTTTTTGTCACAAGGGTCTTGTTGTCGTACTCCCGCCTGTTGTTTATGTTGATCATGCATGGTGATTGGTGACCGATTGTTCGACAATCATATCCTGCCTAGGTTCTGTGTGCCTGTCACTGCCCTTCTCAATGTGACCTTCCTTGCCTAAACCGCCTTCACGGTATTTTTCCACTAGGTGGATGCAGTCTTTTTTGAGTTGTTCGTTCGGGATGTTGGCTCAGGTAGTGTCTAGTTCGGGGCCTTCCTTATCTACCCCCTCGTTGGCTAGTATGTCCACCAGGCCATTCGCTAACCTGCGGACCCAACGCAACTCCATTATGTTCATATTTTGTAGATTCTCTTGGATTTTTTTTAGGGAAAGGGCTAGATGCCAGTGTCTCTGAACCTTTCCCACTCTGGTGTCATTCTAGAGTCTCTTCGTTGTGTTGATGACCAGGGTGGAGTCTCCTTCCACGATAATGTTTGTCATCCTTTCACACCTTAGGATTTCAAGGCCAAGCTCCAGGACTCCAAATTCCGCTGCATTGTTGGTTGAGTTTCCCATACTCCCAGCATACAGCCTGATGATGTTACCACAACTGTCTCTGATCACCCCTCCCATCCCTGCCACTCCTGGGTTTCCTTTTTCCACCCTGTCAAAATTTAATTTGAGGGAACCTAATGGGGGCGGTCTAGTTTCGGTCTCTTGTTTGGAGTTGTGGTTCTCGCCTGACCATTGTGTTTTTGCGCCCATATTTTAGGTGAAAAAACTCTAGGATACATAAGTCTTGGTCAGTGAGTTACGTTTTTTCCTTCTTGCAGTTGTGGCTCTGCACTGTTTCTCGTATTTGTGAGATTATTGCATCCTTGAGATTTCCTTCTGGTAGGCTCTCATTTATGAAGATGTGTCGGTTCCTTTCTTTCCATATTTCCCAGATGATCATCCCCGACGTTAGATTCCAGCAAAGTTTCACCATTTCATTTTCGTTGTAACTCTCATTCCAATTGTTGATGGTTGCGTTGATGTTGCCCCGGATCCTATTGGACTGCGATAGATGTCTACCGCCCAATCCCATAGCTCTGTTGTGTAATTTCACTCATCGAGGAGGTGATTGGTTGTTTACTCCTTAGCTTGATAGAGGTGGCAACGAGATGGACCTATATAACCCCTTTTCTTGAGGTTTTCCTAGGTTAGAATTCGGTTGTGGAGAACTAACAATTCGAACAGTTTGATTTTTGGCCATTGGGGGTTGCACCAAATCTTTCCCCATTGTTGCACCAAGTCCTCTTGATCCTAGTCTGCGATGTAATACCATGCTTCTTTTAAGTTTAATTCCTCACCATTTTCCCTGCCCCACCTTAATTGGTCCTCGTGTTAGAATATAGAAGATGGTGTGCTCATTTTACCATTGACGATACCCTCGTCACCCAACCACAGGCCGAAGCCTCCCTCTGAGCACCTTAACCTTGACCTGAGAATTCCTCCGGAAGAAAACCCTAGGCTAGATAGCCAAACAAAGAGTAGCGCGTCAATCCCCAAGGATAGCGCATCACAAAAGACTGATCAGATGTTCCAAACTCTAGCCAAGAGATATTCAAGCCAATACTGAAACTAGCTGCTGCTGCAGCTGCACTTGCAGCCCTCCTCCAAACCTGCGCACTAGACTGCAACTGCAGTGCGCACCAATTGGGAAACTGCAATTCTGAGATGATGTCAAATGAGAACTGCCGCCCTGTATTTATAGTAATCCTGAAAGTTTGTTGGGGCCGACTTCTCCTTCTGGGTATGTGTCTGTTCAGTATATTATTATTAATTCTGGCCAACTTCTTCTCTTAGAGGCTAATAGCCTAATATAAATTATCTTCTTGAGTCGACAAGGCTTCTAGGGTTATTAGCCAATTCATTAGGGTTTCTCTTGCTTTCCGGAGTCTTCTATTCTCGTCAGGTTCACACATGGGGGTAAATACCTCCCGCAGCTACCATAAT
>ML838751.1:26782-43926 GCA_009831015.1 Picea engelmannii
AATTCCTTTTCTGAAGTGATCTCTTCAATAGCTTGTAGTTGATCTCTTAGCTGGGAGATCCTTACAAAGTATGATGTTATGATGTCATCATCATTCATCTTCATGTCACGGAGCTCATTCTTTAGACTCATAACTTGTCCAATATTTCTGACTGAGAAGAGATTTGTTAGGGCATCATACATCTTCTTCGATGAGTCAAGATGGGAGATGTAGGGTATCAAGTGGTATTTTATGGAATCTACTATGATACTCATGGCATTGATGTCAACATCTTTGAACTTCTCCATAGCTGTAATGTTCTGCGGTTCCTTCTCTTCTCCTTCTGTAAAATCTGGCTTCACGATCTTTCCTTTCACAATGTCCAACACTTTATTCCTAGCAAGGATGAGGTCAATCCTTGTCTTCCATGCTCTGAAGTTAGAAGCTCCATCTAGCTTGTTCTCAGACTTCATAGAGTTCGTCATGGCTTCCTTGACTTGGTCAAACTCTAGATTTGACCAGAAATTCAAACTTCACGTCTTAGCCTTCTGAGAGTACCAGGAGATGCGTTGGGCTAGGGTGCACTGATCTATCTGGAGATTAGGTCAATCTCGTCACTTAAGGTGCCTCAACCAGAGGTTTAGGGTTTTTGCAACTACTTCTACTGGTAACCCCAGCTGTAGTTCTTTTGGAAGCTGCTCCTGCTAGTAACCCTAGCGATAGTTCCTCAACGAGCTCAATATCTAGCAGCTATGTTTCCTTCCAGCGTTTTAGGCTAACTTAAGGGGAGTGGGCCCATAACCTGTTAGAATATAGAAGATGGTGTGCTTGTTTTACCATTGACGATACCCTCGTCACCCAACCACAGGTCGAAGCCTCCCTCCGAGCACCTTAACCTTGACCTGAGAATTCCTCTGGAATCAAACCCTAGGCTAGATAGCCAAAAACAGAGTAGCGCATCAATCCCCAAGGATAGCGCATCACAAAAGACTGATCAGATGTTCCAAACACTAGCCAAGAGATATTCAAGCCAATACTGAAACTAGCTGTTGCTGCAGCTGCACTTGCAACCCTCCTCCAAACCTGCGCACCAGACTGCAACTGCAGTGCGCACCAACTGGGAAACTGCAATTCTGAGATGATGTCAAATGAGAACTGGCGCCCTGTATTTATAGTAATCCTGCCAGTTTTTTGGGGCCGACTTCTCCTTCTGGGTATGTGTCTGTTCAGTATATTATTATTAATTCTGGCCGACTTCTTCTCTTGGAGGCTAATAGCCTAATATAAATTATCTTCTTGAGCCGACAAGGCTTCTAGGGTTATTATCCAATTCATTAGGGTTTCTCTTGCTTTCCGGAGTCTTCTATTCTCGTCAGGTTCACACATGGGGGTAAATACCTCCCGCAACTACCATAATATTAACACCTCGTCCTCTGAGACTGCAATTTTCCTTTTCCCCATTTCCTCTTCCACCTCTTTCATTAGAGTTGTGATACGGTCTCTATTTTGTGGGTTGAGTTTGTCCCAGGTCCTCCATCTATCGCTATCATTTCTTTTCTTCCATTAGTGATGGATTTTGTTTTTTCCTTACACTTTCATTTCATGTTGTAGCTCCTCCCTGTCCAGATTTTACATTCTAGGTTCCTATTGCCACGCGTCCTCCCAGAATCTGTCTATTTGACAATTCCTGACTTCCCATAAGCTATGTTTATGGATCCAGTTCTTGTTGCGCTAGGATAGATTCCATATGGTTGATCCCTCCCTTGTACCCATGAATCAGATTCGATATTGATCTTTGATGTTCAGGGCATACTTGGCTTTCCAGAGGCTTGCCCACGGTACTGATTTGTCCTTGACCTATCTCCACCAAAAATTTTCCACACAGGCTTCATTGGTTACTTGTGGGTCTTGTAACTCCAGAACTCCCTTTCCTTTTGGTCTGAATACCTTCTCCCAGGCTATCAAGGCCCATTTATTTTTATTTTTCGCACCTCGCCATAGGAAATCTCTTTGAATGGTTCTTATCTTTTGTAGTATTCCTTTGGGAGTGGGAAACACTGACATCATATACGTCGAAATTTCTTGTAGAACTGCTTTGCTGAGGATAAGCCTCCCTGCCAAGTTGAGAGCTATGTAAGTCTAATTTTTTACCCTCTCCTGCAGTTTGTTGATCACTCATTCCCACATTGCCATTTTGCATGCTCTGTTCGTCAAGGGGATTCCCAAGTATTTCATTGGGAGCGTTTTGCGTTCAAACCCGAGAATGTTGGCTAGGTTTCTTTGAATTGCAGGATTAGTGTTAAAGAAATAGATCATGGATTTGGAATGGTTGATCTCTGCCCCTAAGGCTTCCCCGAAGTCTTCTAAGATTATTTTGTAGGTTTTTGCTTCCTTGACCGTGGGTGTGCCATGGAGTAGGGTGTCATCAATGAACAGTTGGTGTGTGGAGGTTGGATAGTTTTCAAAAGGTTTGATGCCTTTTAGTTCTCCTGCTGCAATTGTGCTTTTTATGCTTTTGCTAAGCCCTTCCATCATTAGAATGAACAGGAAGAGGGATAGCGGGTCTCCTTGTCTAATGCCTCTCGAAGGCCAAAAGGGTTTTTCTAGGGCTCCATTGATTAAAAGAGAGTAACTTGCCATTGAGACTAAATTGAAAATCCAGTTGATCCAGTGTTGTTCAAACCCAAAGGCTTCCAACATCTTGACCATATAGTGCCAACTAATTTTGTCGTAAGCCTTCACCAAGTCAAGTTGGAATATCATCCCCCCTCTGCTTTGGTTTTTTAGCACGTGTATAAGCTCATGGGCATGGATGATGTTGTTCAGTATTTGTCTTGATTCTACGAAACCCGCATGTTCTTATGAAATCAGTGTGAGTAGGAGAGGTTTCAAGCGATTGGCTATGACTTTGGAGATTATCTTGTAAATTACATTGCATAAAGCTATAGAGTTGTAGAGATTTGGGGTCCTTGCTTCATTTTATTTTGGGATTAGAGTGATCATTGTGGCATTTAACGCTTTCAAGATGGACATCAAGCATTTGGAGTCTTCCACCACCCCATAAACATCATGTTTAACCACTTCCCAGCATGATTTGAAAAATTCCACTGTGAAACCATCTGGACTTGGGGCCTTCCCATTGGGAATCTCCTGGACCACTTGGTTGATTTCCTCCTTTTTTATGGGTTTGTTTAGATTGATATTTTGTTCCTCGGTGACCACCCTGTGGATGTGTTGAGTTATCCTTTGTATGGCCTCAGTTATTTCTTGATTGGCTTCCTGGGCTATCCTCTTGAAGTGATTGACCAGTGTATTTTCCTTTTCCTTGTGGGATTCTCTTTAGATCCCATCATGATCCCTAATTTTCAGGATTTTGTTGTGGGTTCTTCTTGCAATGGTTGTTCTATGAAAACACTTGGTATTTCGCTCCCCTTCCTTTAGCCACCTAATTCTGTAGTTTTGGCACCATAGATTTTCTTCCTACCAGCATCTTGCTTCCCTTTCCTGGGTCATTTGGATCTCTTCTCTTTTTCGATCCTCTGTGTAACCCTCATCTATGCAGAGTTCATGGAGTATCCTCAATATTTTTTTTCCTTGGTTTATGTTTCCAAATATTTCCTTGTTCCACTCCTTGAGTTTGTGTTTGATGTACCTGAGTCTCTTATAAATTTTGAACATCCTTGTCCCTTGATCTGGAAATTCTTCCTGCCACCATTGGTTGATGTTCTCCTTGAAGGTGGGATGTTCGATCCAAAATTTCTCAAATCTAAAAGGTCTGTTCTTTGGGGTGGTTTGGAAGTTTTCTTCCAATTGAACTGGCCAATGGTCTGAACCCCCCTAAGGAAGGATGTTGCAATCTAAAGTTAGTCCCTGCACAATAATGGAATCCAACACCAGGAATCTATCTAGCCTTGTGGCTACTTGGTAATGGTTAATTCATTTGTTATTCCAGGTGAACTGGTCATTGTTGGTTATGATTTCCACCATCTCCATTGTATCAATGAAAGCTGAAAATTCCTATGCATCTCTATCTAGTCTCCTGGTGCCCCTTTTTTTCTCCACAAGTGTGGTAATGATGTTGAAGTCCCCTGCCAAGATCAAGTGGAGGTTGTGGGATCGGGCCTTTAGATTTTCTAGGTCTAGGATCATTCTCCTTTTTTCCTCCAACCTCTGGGGGCCATACACATTAGTGCATAGAATCACCTCAGTGTTACCTATAATTTGCATGTTAACCGAAAGTGTGTGTCTCGTGGATTTGACTACTAGTAGGTTCAATGATTGTGGGTTCCATAAGGTGAGTATACTACTTTCCATTTGTTGGAATTCAACATCCACCATCTTGTAATTACTCCATTGTTTTTGACTGATTGTTTCCATTCTGTCTATAGTGCATTTTGTCTCTTGAATGAAACAGAGGTCGGGTTGTTCGTTCCTCGGTCTATTTTTAAGGATTATTTTCTTTCGTGGGTTGTTTATCCCTCTTATATTCCATGTTATAATATTCATTTAAACATGTGGGGGGGAGTTGGGAAAGAGTTTTTTTATCTTACCTAAATTTATCAACAAGGCTCCTAGTTCTTGTAGGGCTATGTTGTTTGATTTTCTTCGTTTCCTCTGCCTCGTCTGCTTGGGTGACTGTTTTGATTGTCCCTCGCCTGCTTTTATTCCTAGGTGTCCTATCTCTCCATGCATGCACTTGATCCCTCTGGATTTTTCTTCCTCCCTTAGAAGGAAAATGTATTGGATACGAGTTGCTCCATTAGCACATTGTCTACTCCTTGCTTTTTCCATTGCTCCAATATGTTTGGGAGATCTGTTCCTTCCCTTTCCACAATTTATCTAATATCATGATCTTTCGTGCCTAACTTGCTTGGTGTCATATTTGAGTCTCCTTATTCCTCCTGCATTGGGGTGTTGGCGTCTTCATTTCTTCTTTCCATAGGACTTGCGCTACCTCCTTGTTCCCTCTTATTGCTTGGAATATCTGTGTTCTCATGAGTTGTGTGTTCCCTGGTTTCTCTAGATTTTGTCTTTTCCTTTCCTCCTTCTTCCCCTTGCTTAGCCTTGTCCCATCCTTCTGGTCTATTCCTGGCTTTCAGGTTGCTTCCTATTGGGGCTTTGCTTTGTTTCTTCTTTTCTATGTTTCTGTGATTCAGTTTTACAAACTCGTCCTCATCCTGATGTGTTTTGGTGTTTTCTGTTTCTTGTTTTTTATTGGGAGGACATTCTCTGATTAGGTGTCCATGTTCATGGAATCTTCTGCATCTAAATGGGATCTTCTCATATTCGATGCTTTGTATCCGTTCCTCATCCCTGAATTCCAGGCTTATGGCTTCTAGGAGTGCCCTCGAAACATCCATCTCTATGCATCTCCTTGCATATGATGTATATCTCCCTTTTAGGGTTGCTTCCAATGTCTTAACATATTTTCCAAGCTTGTTCCCGATTGCTTCGAAGGTGGACAACAACCAGTAGTCTATCCATAAGGAGTAAAACCTCAGCCAAACTGGGACATTTTTAAAGGTTTCTTTATCTGGGGAGAAGTTTTCCTTCCACGGTCGCATGTACAACCTTGTTGAGGAGTGGAAATATGACCCCCCCTCAAACACTTTATCTCTGTCCTCCAAGTTCATGAATATTGTTGTGAAGAATCCTTTCGAGCCCAAGTGGAGTTCCACTTCTCCACTTGGCTTCCATTAATATTTTATCTAGTTGCACAACATTCTTCATGTGTGCCACAACCACATGAATTTGAATATTAGTGAATGCATCTTCATCTCGTCCTAATAGAGTTGCATTTGTGGGTCTTCCAGTATAACCTTGGGTATCATTGTTGTTCTAGGTTTACATGGGTTGCGCCCATTTGCCCCACTGGGGTTTGTTGGTTCCTGCACATCCTTCTAGGATTCTCTGTCTTCTTCCCCCATGTGATCCCTTTTTCCTAGTTTCTCTCCTGGTTCTTTTCCGATCCTGATCCTGAGGTGTTTTTCAGTGGTTCTTTGAAACCAACACCTCACAAGCCTTTCCCCCTGTCCACCACTACCTACTTGTATGAGGGGGTTCCACTTCCGCCCCCTTTGGTAACCATTCTATACGTTGTTGAGACCGCGACTGTCAAACCCTAGCTTGTGGTTTCTTCAGAGATTTCAACTCAACTCAATTAAATATATATAAATATCGGGAGAGGAAAAGAAAGGAATTAAAACATATTTAATATTATATTTTATCCCAAGTTATTCAAACCTCCTTCACGTGTAACATTGTATATGTGTGGGACCCTTTTGAAATACTCGTGTCATTTCTTTGATGGCTTCGCTATCTATTTCAAAGCTCCATTCTATTTATTCTAAATGGTCAACTCTGAAATTCAACTTAAAAAAAAAAATTGTGTTCATGTTGTGTTATTATAATATTGAATATTATATCCATTCAGGCTTGGAATACACGCAATCATCTCAACACTCTGAAAAGAAAAAAAATTTGTTATTAAAATATATACATACGACCATATAATGCTATGACCCTCATTCTCCAACTCTTCGCACTCTGATAGTTCACTCCTTTTTCACAACTCTAACAAGCAAGCTCTTAATAAAAAGGAGTATGTATATATATATATATATATATATATATATATATATATATATATATATATATATATATATATATATATCTAATATTTCACGTCTTAATTTAACCTCTGATAATTCAGACCTTCTTCACGTCCTCGCCTCTCACCTATCCAACAATCAATTATGATGGATCAAGGTTAATTATTATAATTTATTGAAACTTTAGAACATATTTCTCATCACAAGTTGAAGCCTTTGAAGTAAATTTGCACGTGTCCTTCTTGTTACTCAGATAACCAATCAGGAAAGGGAAGGGGTAGTATTAAAATACATTTAAAGTTTATAATTTCCATGCCATCGCTTCGACATCTTCAGACTTCATTCACATATGCTCTCCCTTCGACTCCGAATACTAATCACCGACGATCATAGCTTAATGTTTTATAATGTATGATTTGAAATCCATTGTTGTCGCACTCCAAACAATTGCTCCTTTCTCTGTGCTTCGAAAGGATTGTTTGATAATAATAATTATAAATATTTATATAACCATTTTCACATGGAAAAAGAATACAAAGAAGTATATTTTCCAAGCCTTTATTAAATATAGAAAAGAAAAAAAAAGAAAAAAAAAAAATATATATATATATATATATATATATATCGTCCAGAAATGTAGTGTTGTCCACGTTTGAAATTAGGTAAACTTATCATATTTAAATCCTTTATACAAAAGGAAAGGAATTTCAACCTCCATTACTCATGGACCAGGTAGAAATTTCTGGTTTGTAAATCTGATAGTGTTCATTCTTTATTACTCAAATATTACAATATTTAAATAGTAACTTTGGTATTTTACTAGAGTTTATCATAACTTACTATTTTCTCAATCTTTCCCAGAAAAACATATAAATGCGTAAATGCATTTATATATATACACATATATTCAGAAAACATTTATTTGTTTAAATTATTTTTCCATATTAATATATTTTTTGGAGTGGAATTCTCCATGGTAAAACAATGGTTTTTACCAGGAATTACTAATCCCCTAATTACATGCATTTATTTCCTATTTTAAAAGAATTAATTATTATTCACAATTCCTCCCTTTTGGACATCAATTTATTTGTCTAAATCCAACTAAAAAATTGGTTTCTTACCAAATTCAAAGGAAATTTAATTATCCACAATATATCAATTTCTTAATTCATTTTTATTTCAAATTTAGAAATTTAAGATGCATTCTCATTCCTTTCCTCATGTTTATTTGTAAAAATACCTTGCCTCTTCTCTAATGTGTGGTTTTCTCTCTTATTGTCAAACATGGATCTGATCTTCCTTCAAGATCTAAGTCTGGTATATTTTCCATACCAATAGAGAGGCCAAAGACTTATGCCCAGTCTTCAATTTTCTAACAGAAAATTGCATTTTCAATATAATTACCAAACTCATTTGTAATGACTATGGTGGCTTCACCTTACTATTATTTGAGGATTAGTTCATATATACTAATACAGGTGATCAACCAACATTCTACTCCAAATTTGATTTAGAACCCAATAATAACAACTTTCTTTCTCTAGATAGAGGCAGGAAGGAATCCAATGACAAGATATGATTTCCAAAAATTTGCTTCATATTTTTTCTAGCCAGCCAGGCAATCAGAATCACAAATTTCAACATTTGAACATGAGAATAATTTCTGCAAGAAACTAGCACTTGAAATCCATATTATAAAATAAACCATTCAAGGAAATACAAAACTTAGAAAAGAACTTATCTGAAGCTTGGAATTAGTTGGAAAATATTGAAGGGTGTTCCCTTTTTCCACCAAACCATAGTCACAGTTTCTCTTGGTGTATTCTTGATCCAGGTGGATATTGGTGACAACCCACCTATTCCAACTAGCCCCTCTTGACAATTGTTAGTTCAACACATTCTTTTGTAATTATTTGTAATTGTGAGTTCTACACTTTCGGGGTTGTCTAAATCCCTACACAGCTTCCAAGTGGAGATTGGTGGTTGCCCACCTAATTCAACTGGTTTATTTTGGAATTTTTCACGTCATTACATCTTTATGTACTTCCAGGGCCATTTTGGGGTCCTAAACAGTGTTCTTTTGGCTTGCCGCGGTTAAACTATAGATAGAGTCAGAGTTTGATGGCATAATGTGTATTTCTCGAAAATACCTTTCCAATGGGTTATCATGTGCCTAAAACGGAGGTCATATGAAAAAGTTATGACCCCGGGAAATTGAGGTACCAACTTACCCATCGGGGTCCACATAACTTTTGGCGTTTCATCTCCTAGGGTTAGGTTTTTGGATGTCTAAGGTTTTGGAATTCATGAGTAATGTTAAAAAGACTAGGCCTCTCGAGCCTCATTGTAATCATTATGCTCAGACGGATGCACATAGAAGCCACATCTCATCTCAGAGATAGCTACCACCATTTGAGCAAGTTGTTTTAGTTGTGCAGTTTTACAGTTTCAACCTATTTTATTTATTCAATAGAAGTTATTTTTCACTAGATATATTTTTTTGTTCTCCGTATCTTTGTGTTATTGTATTCAGTCTATTATTCCTTTTGTTCCCCTCATAAATCTGGATTAGTGGTATCAGAGTGGTCTGCTCTTTATTTATTTTCTTCGTGCATGTCCCTGACAAGATCTGGGTATAGGAAGTTGGGACTCGAACCAGTCAATCCTTTGCAATATCTGCCACACTAAGCCCGAAAACAACCCATGGGGGATGAGAAGAAAGATGATGGGGAAGTAGATCATTTTATAATGTTTCTCGAGAAATCCCTTGCGCGACAAAGGAACGAAATGATGGACAACTTTGTACAGACCCTTCGTCGGTTGTCCACGGGAGACGCATCTTCATCAAGCATCCATGCACCCCACTTCAAGGTACAAGTAAATTTTGATATTCTATTATTTGAAGGACTGATAGATTTAGATGTTGTAGCTAAATGGATGAATCTGCTCGAAGGGTATTTTTCGGTCCATGATTTTTTCGATAGGGAAAAGATTACTTTTTCACTCCTCAAGGTCATCCCCCATGTTAAGGACTAGTGGGATACTTTGAGAAAAGGGAAATAGAGGAATCTGCAATATTTACGGTCTCCCCCACATGGGATTCCTTCAAGGATGCCATTAAAGAATAGTACTACTCTATTGGAAGCTACGAGGACTAGTACACAAGATGGACCATGTTGCATCAGGAAAGGGAATAGACATTACCTGATTTCACCAATATTTTACATACCCTAAGCACCAAATTGGGTATCAAAGACTCTGGATGACATATGGTGCTCTAATACTGTGGTTGTATGCATAAATACATTCAAACATAAATGGATTTTTTGGACATCGCATCATTAGGTGTGACTTATAGATATGATGTCAAGATCGAGTAGAAATTTAAGAAGAAGAGGCGAGAGTTTGGATATGCAAACTCCTCACTGTCGAAGTAGGGCAAAGGTGGCCCCAACCCACAAAACAAGGGACAGAGAAAATATGGCCTCTCTCAAGAAAACTAGTCCAAGTCGCAAACCAAGAAGAGTAATGAGAAGTTGAAGAAGGACATGGGAAAATGGTGTGAATACCATAAAATACCTTGGCACAACAACGAAGAATGTTGCTCCAAGCAGTCACTGGTGGCTGAGCTGAAATATTCCAAGTCAAAGGCAGATTCAGACTTTGAATAAAATCCAGAAAGTGGGAAGTGGATCATCGATGTTGAACCTAGTGCCACTGTCGCTACCACCAAAGTCCAGCCAAGTGAACCAGAAGAACCAAAGGAAGGGGAATGTCTCTTTCACTCAAAAATGTGGGTAAAGGGGACTCCATTGCATTTCATTGTCGATAGCGAATGTCAAAAGAACCCAATTTCAATAGAGGTCATCAAGTGGTTGGACCTGTCGATGACACCCACCCGCATCCCTACACCATCAGTTGGCTTCACAAAGGATGAGATATTTGCGTCAGCCAACAATGTCATCTTCCCTACAGCATCAAGCCATTCAAAGACACGGTATTGTGTGATATTTCTCCTATTGAAGTTTGTGATGTTATTTTAGGCCAACCATATTTGTGGAAGTGACATGTTGTGTATGAGTCTAGACCCCGCAGTGTTATTATTATTTTGTGTAGACAATTGTACATGATACAAGAGGTAGCACCGCCTACCACTATTTATTTAATCTCTACTAAGCAATGTAGTAAGGTAATTTTACAGACTGGGAAGTTTGTCTTCCTTGTGATCTGTGCTCACAGTAAGCAGAAGGTTTCTACCACATTCGTAACCTCTACACAAAGCCTCTCTTTGCAGTAGAAGCAAGTGGACAGTATCGTGGAAGATTACAAAGACATCTTCTCCTCACCACTGGGGTAATGATGCACTGCCAAGTCAAGCATCCAATTGATCTAACCCTCGCTGCATTTCTACCTAATGGATTAGTCTATCTTCGCTCATTGATGGAAAATAATGAAATCAAGCGCCATATCCAAGAGTTGCTTCAAAAGGGGAACATATGACCCAAATCCTCCCCTTGCATTTTCCCGATTGTGTTGGTGTAGAATAAATACGGGACCTGGCGGCTCTGCATTTATTACAAAACATTAAACAAAATCACAGTCCGAAACTGGTACCCAATTCCCCGAATTGATGACCTTATTGACCAAATCAAGGGAGATAAGTTCTTCAGCAAGATTGACCTAAATTATGGCTACAACCAGGTTCCCATTGAACCAATTGATGTATGGAAGACAACTTTCAAATATAAATAAGGTCTCTTCGAATGGTTGGTCATGCCCTTTGGCTTAACAAATGAACCAATGACTTTCATGAGATAGATGGATGATTTATTGAGACCTTTCACTAACTCTTTTGTGGTGGTATATCTAGATGACATCCTCATCTTCAACAGAACTTGGGAGGAGAATATGCAACATATTCAACAGGTTATGGGCACTCTTTGATAGCACAAGCTATATGCCAACTTGGAAAAATGATCCTTTGTCATGAACATAGTCCAATACTTTGGCTACATTGTAGATGAACATGGGGTACATGTGGATCCAACTAAGATCCAATTCATTCATGACTGGCTAGCCTCGACCACACTAACCGAGCTTCAGAGCTTCTTGGGACTTGCCAACTTCTACCGAAGGTTCATGTTGGGATTCTCCCATATTTCATGGGACCTCAACCAAGTAACCAAGGGAGGTCGCAAGGAAAATTTCGCTTGCAAGCAGGCACAACAACAAGCATTTGATGATCTGAATCATTGCTTTTGCTCAACTCTAGTACTCTCCTTACTTGATCTGCAAAAAACGTTCTAGATTGAGACTGATTCCTCTGATTATGTTGTAGGCACAGTTCTCACTCAACATGGTCATCCAGTAGCATACCATAGTGAGACACTCTCAAATATTGTCTGGAAATACCCCACCTATGACAAATAAATGTATTCCATTGTGCAAGCCTGTCGTCAATGGAAACATTACATTCTGGGAAAGGAGACAATCATCGACATTGATCACAAGCATATGCAGTTCATATAGACACAGGGGAAGTCGAAGAACGACCTCCATCAAAAGTGGTCCACATACCTACAATATTTCCATCTCAAAATCAAGTATAAAATAGGGAGAAAAAATTGTGTCGTTGAGTGCCTTAGTCGCCCTCTCATTGTTGCACTCACCATAGTGCTCCATTCCTATGGGCATGAGGCATTTGATTGGCCCCAACTTTATCAACGTGACCCTGACTTCTCCACCACCTATCAACGCTTGGGTACAGGAGAGAATGTCAATGATTTTCACATATAGGATGGATTGTTATGCCATGTGGGCCACCTCTGTGTTCCCACAAGAGAGCATGAAAATCTAATTTGGGAGGCTCACTACAATCAGATGGCAGGACATTTTGGCATGGAGAAAATTGTGGTCATTCTACAGAAAAAAATTTATTGGCCAAAACTTTGACAACACATCAGCAAGTATATCAGATCTTGCACTGCCTATGTCATTTCCAAGCTATCCATCAAGAAGAAAGGCTTATACACTCCTCTTCCTACTCCCGAGAGGCCTTGTGAATCCATCTTGATGGATTACATGTTTGGCCTTCCATCCACCAAGCATGAAAATGATTGTGTCTTTGTGGTGGTTGATCGATTTTCAAAGATGGCCATTATCATAGCCTGTAAGAAGAGCATCACAGTGGTAGACACTATCGATATCTTCTTTGAATGGGTGTGGGTCCATTTTGGGATACCATAGACCATCACCTCAGACTGAGACAATAGGTCCTCAACACATTTTGGTTGAGTCTCTGGTCATTGTTGGACACCAAGCTCACTAAATCCACTTCTTTCCACCCCCAAAATGATGGCCAGACAAAGGTCATCAATCAGATGATTTTTCACATCCTACACATGTACAACTCTAAGCATATGTGTACATGGGATGAGAGTCTTCCCTATGTTCAGAAAAACTACAACAGGGCTCTCCATAGCTCCACTGGTCATATCCTATTTCAGGTGGGGCTGGGATTCCAACCCTTGAGTCCCATTGATGTTGCACTATCTCTTGCAACCACATAGGAATAATCTTCCCATGTTCATTATAAGGCCGACAAAGCCACCAGATTCATTGGGAAGATTCAGCACATCCACCAACAGGTCCATGATATTTTGCAGAAAGCCAATGCTAAGTACAAGCAGTGCCATGATCAACACCGGGTACTGCACCATTTTCAGGTGGGAGGCAAGGTTTGGTTACATTTTAAGAAAGAGAGCCTTATAGGGCCCCATCGGAAGCTCCAACCACTTCTCCATGGGTCTTACACTATCACCAAGGATGTGGGTAGCAATTCTTTTGAGCTCAACACTCCACCCTTCCTTGGCTTGCACCCAATGTTCAATGTAGAATTTCTTTGGCCATATTTTCCACCATTATTGGACACCTCAGAGATCGCAGAACAATTGACACCAACAAATCTCAACCCTAACTACATGGAACAGGAATCCACTGATCATATAGTGGACACATAGGTCAAGGGCACTCACCAGCAGAGGATCCTACTTTATCGGGTTGTAAAGGCAGGGAAACTCCTACACCAAGGAAAGTGGCTCACCCGGGGCCAAATTCAGTAGAAGTTCCCTGACCTGATGGGGCCACTCAATGCAGTGGATATCATTACTTTCTAAGGGGGGAGGACTGATCCAGGTGGATATTGGTGGCCACCCACCTATTCCAAATGGCTCCTCTTGACAATTGTTAGTTCAACATGTTCTTTTGTAATTATTTGTAATTGTGGGTTCTACACTTTTTGGACTTTCTAAATCCTTACACCGCTTCCAAGTGGATATTGGTGGCCGCCCACCTAATCCAACTAGTTTATTTTGGAAGTTTTCACGTGCGTACATCTTTCTGTACTTCCAGGGTCGTTTTGGGGCCCTAAACAGTGTTTTTTTTGGCTTTCCACATTTAAGTTGTGGACAGAGTCAGAGTTTGATGACATAATGTGTATTTCTCCAAAATACCTTTCCAATGAGCTATCGCGCGCCTAAAACGGAGGTTGTATGAAAAATTTACAACCCTGGGAAGTTGAGGTACCAACTTACCAATCGAGGCCCACATATTTTTTGGTGTTTCATCTCCTAGGGTTAGGTTTTTGGATGTCTAGGGTTTTTCCATTCATGAGTAATGTTAAAAATGCATATGGAGCCTCATTGTAATAATTCTTCTCATACAGATGCACGTAGCGGCAACATATCTTCTCAGAGATAACTACCGCCATTTGAGAAAGTTGTTTAAGTTATGTAGTTTTACAGTTTCAACCTATTTTATTTATTCAATAGAAGTTATTGTTCACTGGATATATTTTTTTGTTCTTCGTATCTCTGTGTTATTGTATTCAGTATGTCATTCCCTTCATTCCTCTCATAAATCTGGATCAATTCTTCAAATGTCCACCCCCTAGCTAGATCATGATGCCATGAGAGAGAGGTTCTTCTTTTGCTCAACAACAGCAAGGGACAAAGGTTACTCTCCTTTTCCCACAGGAACCTGGTAATCCAATTTTCTATCCACCAAGCAAGGGATCATGTTGTGATTACTCTCTCAATCACTCAAACTCTCTACAACTTTGTTTCTCATCTTGATTAGAAAACACTTCCCAATAGTTCATGCACCTATAGTAGTTTGTTTTCTTTGTTCTCTTAAGAACTAGAGATCCTCACATGTGTTTCCTCTTCTCTTAAGAACTAGAGATCCTCACATGTGTTTCCTCTTCTGAAATGGTCACCAGACCCATTCATGTTCATTCTCTCTTCTCTCTATTTTCTAACAACCAGGGGGGCTTTCTCAGACTCCTCTCTACTCAGAAAATGGCTCCCAGACTCAACTAACTATCTCCCCTCTTCTCTTCTCATGATTTTCTTTTTGTTTCCTCCTTTTTCAACAAGATTTCATGGGTCAAATCCCCCAATTTGTTGGTCAGCCCAGAATCCTCTAGATGGGTACTATTTTTCCCATGCTTCTGAGGCAAGGAAGTTCTGGTATAACACCCATTCTTTTTCATAAATTTGGGAAGTTGATAGTTCAACTACCAACTTCCTCCATTAACCACAATTCTATAAAAATGGGCAATCTATATTTTTCTTGAATTTTAAATTGGCAAGGGAAATTTCCTCATTGTTTCCCTCTCATGACATCATGACCTGTATAGGAAATCCCCCTCAGTAGTTGTCCAACATTTTCCTTTTTACATTAGTAGAATAAATATTTACATTACCCTTTTAGCAAAGGTCCAACATTTCCTATATCCACACACAATCGATCTATCCATAGTCTCTTAGCTAAACATAATTATATTTACAAGCTAGGGAAAACATGGGTGTTACAAATAAACCAGCAATCCACCTTATGCCTCTCTCTCTCTCTCTCTCTCTCTCTCTCTCTCTCTCTCTCTCTCTCTCTCTCTCGACACACACACACACACACACACACACACACACACACACACACAAATGTGTGTGTGTGTGTGTGGGTGGGTGGGTGGGTGGGCACCTATAAAACTTTGCAAGCTAATGAAAATGAAAATAAAGTGTTAACCAAGTATTTAATCCAATAATTATCTTGAGTCTTGCAAATAAATGAAAAATTATTCTGATGGGCATCTTTAGAAGCATACCAAAAAACACTAAAGAAAAATAATCAATTTATGGTCATAATAGATAAAATCCTCACAGTCATGTGTGTGTGTGTGTGTGTGTGTGTGTGTGTGTGTGTGTGTTGCATTATGAGGATTTAGAGGCATAAGATGGATTGTTTGTCTATTATAGTGGAGTGGTATTTTTTGGTTATTTCCATCTATGCCTAGATTCAAAAAATGCTATAAAATGTTGATGGTAAATAGTGGACCAGGGGTCCATTGTTTATTTTCCTAAAGAGCCCAATCTCCATTGAAAATCTACCTAAGCTATGAAAGGAATTTATTGATGTTTGGATGTTTTCTTAATTAAGCAGTTGGCTTGTTCATTTGAATGCCCAAAAACCTTACAACAGAGGGATGGTAGTGAATTCACTAATATTTTATACATATGCATACACATATTTTTCCTTAAGTACACACACATGCATGGGACCATTGAAGATATTACATACACAACCATGTTTGACTTACATATATGCACAAAAGTCAGTGATTTAGTAGGCATTTTATCATAGATAAACACCATACTTGCATGATGGAGTAGATGGAAAGCTCAAATACATTTTATATTTGTTGGGTATGTAGCATGGAAGATAACCTTCATAATTTTATGAATGTAGTCTAGACTTAGCATGCTACCTATATTTTATATTACATGTAGGTTGAAGTGGACATTGCTAATGGAGTTCTTTTCATCTCTTTTCTTCCTACCCACATTTATTAACCTCATGTGTTTCCTTTTCCATCATGTGTGTACCTTAGATGTACCAATACCATTACATGTAGCATGTATGGTGTAGATGTGATGCATGATTTCAAGATGATAATGGCATGATCTTAAAATTGTGTTGTTGTGACTTTGAAATGAAATCTTAGATAGGAAACAAATCATTTGGCATTTCTAGTAGTTCCAAGCAAGGAAAAATTGGTGTTGTTTTCTTCAATAGATTTTCCTATGTTATGTTTATGATGAGTGATATTCTAGAGTCCATGTTGTTTGATTTGAGATGGAAATTTTAATGTGTTTAATGGTTAGAAACTAACCAATATGAGTATGCAGTAGGGATAAACTTTTAACTATGGAAGAATGTAATATTTGGACAACCTACAAATGACAATTAGCTTCAAATGTTATATATGTATTATCATTTGTGATGAAAATGAGTAAAAAGATACATAATTTCTATATTATCTACTTTAGATATTAGTTAAATGCAGTTTGTGGAAAATGCATGTTTAGAGAATTATTATTCAAATCAACTCCGAGATTTTGTTGTGTTGAAGCTAGAGAGGTGTGCACACTATTTGAGTAGTTGGTTGTAACGCCCCCGGCCATCAACCCCACGGTCAGGCCAACGCTACTGTGC
>ML838751.1:44026-57302 GCA_009831015.1 Picea engelmannii
GGCTAGCCCCTGAATCAATTAAAATAATAAATGGTTGGTTGTTAATCATACCTTCCACTTCAATCATGTGCAACTGAAATTCAGCTTGCTTGTTGTCCAGGGCCGCATAGATCCTTGGCATTCTACTGCCCATGTCCTCCACTATTTTATCTTGTTGAACATTATGGATAGCTCTTTCTTTTCCATTTTTATGGGGAAAATCTTTGTACTTGTGGTTCTCTTTATAGCCCCAACAATGAATGGGTGTCTGTCTCGACCTTTGTTCCCCACTTCAGCCATTCTCGGCTCTCTAAACGATGGATGTCCTTGAGGACTATTTCTGAAAAAGGGAGGTTTGTTTCCCTTCTGCCTTTGTTCTTTCTTAAACTTCTTCTAGTCATCCCAAGCCTTCCGAAAGGTAGGTTTTTCTCTTTGTTGTTCATATAAGAATTTCTCTCTTCTTATTGTTTCTTCCATAGTCTTAGGATCATCATATTGAATCTTGTCACCAATGGGAGGTGGCAGTCCACTCAGATACCTCTGAATCTTGGCAGCCTCATCTTTGATGAATGGGACATACTTCAGTAATTCCAAAAACCTTCGTTCTTGTTCATCAATGGTCATTCTACCCAGCTTGAGTTCGAAGAAATCCTTCATCTTTCTATCATAGTATCTTTTAGTCAGGTATTTCCTCTCGAAATACCTCTTGAATTCCTTCCATGTGATATCTTTCTCTCTAACGTGTTGCACCTGCACAAGCTGATCCCACCACATGGATGCTTTTCCTTTTAGTTGATACATCGCAATTCTTCCTTCTGCATGAGAGGAATAATTCTGCAGTTGGAAATATTTCCTCATGCCAAGCAACCATGTTTCGGCATCTTCCTCCTTATATTCTCCATCAAACATAGGAGGCTTAATCTTGTTCATCTCCCATTTCAATTCATCCACTCCAGATCTTCGGTGTTTTCTGGTAGGGGATGGGCTTGAACTACTGTGTGCTTCCTTATTAGAATGCTTTGGGGAGTGAAGATGATGTCTGCTACCACTCCTCGATCTTCTTTTTCTCTCAGGGGTCCTTTGACTCCTTGTTTTGCTTGTGTCACTCTCCTTTTCCAATTTCTATTCTATTATTTCCAGACTCTTCAACATCATTAAGTTGAATTCACCCTACTTATCCCTGACTTTCATGAGCGTTCAACTATTAGCTAGGTGAGCCTGGGCATCTTTCTGCAATCTTTCAATGATTTTCATCATATGTCCTTCCTTATCCATCTCTTTTCCTTTCCCATTAGAGTTTCATCCTTCGACTCCCAAGTTGACATTCCTTCCTTCTCTTTCGTTCTCTAAATTGAAGGCAATCTGCACCTCTTCCATTCTCTTCTCTCAATGACAACCCTATTCGGTTCTAGCACTTGCTAAGCTTTTGCAAACACACATGCAGACAGTAGGGATTTGTCAGGTCATCATTCTTAGCAAATTCCACACATTCAAAACCATTCTGATTTAAGAAAACTCTTCGACTTCACAAATTTTCCAAGTTCTGCTCGGCTCTGTAATTTTTGGGTGATAGCTCCCTCTTTCTTAGCCCCTACCCTCATAACCAAATATTGTGATCAAATGCTAGACTACTAGGTGCTACTCGGGCTTTCTGTCACACACCAACTACGACAACTATTTTTTTTTTTGTCTTTTCTTCGAGGGAAAGAATCCCTGAATTTCTACAGGGCCTACCGCATACCATCCCTTCCCTTATCCTCCTCCAAGCGACCACAACCTGGACTTAATGCAAGCGCCTTTCACAACTCACGATTTGGATTGTCAAGGCTCTCGACTCCTCTTTCTCCAAACGTTGATACCCGAAATGTGATACGAGTATGGCTCCCTCCTCACTAGTACCTTCTACATATAACCGTAGGCTAGGATAAACACTAGCACTACTCACAACTCACGACTTCGCGAGTTGGAGTGTTGAGCCCTCGTGCTCCTCCTTTGCGAATCCCCAAAACACGAAAGGTCAATGTTACGTGGACTCTGCCAAAGCGACGCGTACACGCCACTTGTCTCCTCCGTTGTACTCTGCTTACGAGCTGTGTCGCTGCCACCCGTCGCACGAGACCTCGGCTCTTGGCATTTCGTGACCTTAGTGATCAAGGTGCAACTTATTCACCCTTTGAAACCTCGAAACACGATAAGTCAACAATGGGTTGACTCTTTCCTAGGAGACATGTGTCCACCACCTGTCAATCACGTGGTCCCCACCTAACGGATGTGCCCTCCTTGATGGATAGCTACGATCAAATCGCGACTTCACACATCGTGAGTTCGAACAGTATGTTCTTTGACCTTCTTTCTCTACGATTCAATGAAATGTTGAGCTCTCACCACACGTCCTCTACAATGGACAGCTTGATTTCCTCTTCGAAGAGTTTAGGATTTCGTGACTCGCACGTTGTAAGGTTCTTTCCTTCAAACCCCCGACTCCCGAAATGCCGAAATCTCCCTCTAGACGATCGACGGTCCAAACCACTCTTGGGTCAACGACCACGATCACGTCTTTATTTTGTGTATCATGAGTTGGTGTAGTCTTGCCCTTTGACCACTCCCAATCGCGAATCAGTGAAATGTTTCCTGAATGCCACGCATCCCTCCTTTGGTTCTTCCATCAGTCGACACATGTCCAACTTGATATTTGACAGTCTAACTTCCCATCGGGATTTCGTGTATCGCGATTTCCACACTCTTGTGCAACTCCAAAGGGTTTTAAACCTTGTGCACGTTCTCCAAATTTGACAGTTGTGAGGGTTCTCCTTTCCTCCCGAACATGTTCTATGGGTCCAACACTTCTAGTGTGGAGTTCTCTCTCTCCTTGTGGCCATATACCACACCGGATGTAGTTTTATAATACTGCTACACCTCCTGAGCTTTGTAACATGGTCAAGTAGTCCGTTGACACTTAGAAACATTCTAAGGTTTGAAATTAGTCCTCCAGACACAATTTCTTCTCAAAACCTCGGTCCAAAGACCACTTATCCAGTCCATCCAGGCTCAACGTTGAAACTAGGCTCTTATACCATACTGTAATGCCCCCGGCCATCAACCCCACGGTCATGCCAACGCTACTACGTGGAAAAAACACTTCTGGAACACATTATGCATTCTAATGAACTTAAAATTCTTAATTACAGTTAAACACAGAATTACTGCTAGCATTTTAGAGTTAATGGAAATAACAATAATTCATATGCACAAAAAAATATGTGATAATATTGCAAGAATCACAGGCATGCATATACTCATAAATTAAGTGAAAAATTAACACTTATATTTTATTACTGGCGTAATTCCACCAACCACGTGCAGGCCTTCCACAAACCTCCCAGCCTTAGACCACGCTGCTCATCACTCTTAGCAGTAGGTCACCCTGAGCTGGGACTAAGCTCCACCCAAGGCAAGGAATTCTAGTCTAGGTTGAGGTTACAGGGAAAATTGCACAGAATAACCAAAAGGATTTTTCCCAGGATGCCTTCCTACACCCACTACTCATGGACTCTCATTCCCCACATACCTGTTCCACCCGGGAGTATACACCTTCCCAAGTACAGTCCATCAGTGCTTCACCTCCCTCTTTGGGTCTCGGCAACAAGCAGGAGCAGGAAGCCTTAGAGCTTCGTAGCTGGTGTTGGATTCTCTCTAGAAAAATACCACTTCCCAGCAGACTCCTTCACCTGGAAATAGCTTCTCACAGGCCTGATAGACTGCCTCTTCAACTAAGGGCCTTAAAACCCGGTTCTTCAGCCCCTTCTAACTCAATTCCCGCACGGTGAGGATAACCACAACACAACCCCACTCAGAAAAATAGAAAGCAACAACCTACAGACAGATCGGATACGGATTCATCTCTGCAATGGTGGATAGACTGGGTTCTGGAACTCACAAGTCGACTTTCCCCTCCTCACTAATTCTCTCAATGGTGCATAGGTGTGTCAAGGGCAGACGCAGACGAATAACAAAATCAGAAGGATGATGTTTTGGTCTTCAGGAAGACATCTCAATTTTCTGGTTCTCGGAGCTGCATGAGGGTATCTGAAATCAGACGCAAAGGATCATGGAATGAGGAGTGACCCCCTCCATGGCTGACTTCTGCAGTTTTTAACTGCATGTGTATGGGTCGACACATGTCACCCATGAAGCTGCTTGCACTCCATCAACATGCATTCCTCTCTAGGAACTTAGGACAAAACACATATTTCACATGGCTTTTGGAATAATATTAAAATATTATTCCCAAGGACTTAAGCCCCTAGGCTCAACACTTAGCCTCTCTTTCCAACCTTCCAGCCCCCAGTCCCTTACCCACTCTATGGAAACTTAGTCCCCCATCACTCATTCATCGTGGTCGGTCTACACACAGTGGTGTTTATATTTTTATTAATGTTCTGCATGATTACATATACAAAAGCAGGCTCTCAGCCTTAACACTTAGGCTCTCCGGCCTAATAGCACATAAGCCCACCAGCTTATATAAACTTGGCTCACCAGCCTACAAAACATAATTACAATTCATAATGCAAGCTTTATACTTCATAGACATGATTTACAACAGGGCTCGGCCTTGGAGACATTACATTGGCCCTTAGTTTCCCTAGGTCCCTGAGCTCATATTGACCAATGTAACTTTCCAATTATTAGTCATCCTTAAAAAAAAAAATAGTAAGTTCATAAATTTATTTATTGAAAATTCAAGAAGCGATTATCATTCTTTTTAACTTCCATCCTCATGAAGTTTTCACAGTGAACCTAGCTAGTAGAAAATGAACACACAAAGCTTGCAAGAGAGAAGAGAAGAGAGTAGAATGAATGAATTGTATTGATTGTTGAGTAAAATGGTAAAATACACATGATATACTCTACATGACTAAGTGAAGTCACCATTGTAGTGATCTAGAGAGATCTAGACACTCACTGACAGAAACCAAAGTAATCTTCCACCTAGTCCTAGTTAACTTATCCATGCAATCATTAGTTAACTGAGTCAAACATGTAGAAGTGAGAGAAACACATGAAACTATTGGTGATAAAACTAAGGTTTTCATGCATGAGTAACTTCCACTAGTCTAACTGAGTGTAACTAACTCTAAATTTAAGAGGAGCGCCCTATTTTGTAGGAGAATATTCTCTAGAGAGAATATTCTCATCTAAGGAAGCGCTCTCAATATTGGACCATCAACCTTAGGTAAATAATTACCTAGGTGAGTGTGTAATATCTCTGACATCCCCCCTGAACACTACTAGGGTGTAAATGATGAAAGGGTCTCGGCAAGCAAGTCCATGTTAGGTACCCATTGTACAATGCATTTAAGAATGAAACAATAAAAAAATAAAGGAAAGAGGGAGAACCTCATGGGGAAAAAAAACCCCTCAAAGTACAATGCATCCAAAAATGAAGAAGGAACAAAAGCAGTTATTAAGAAATTGTGTGCTTCACTCCAAGATGATTGCGCAAGAAGTGAAAATTTTGCTCAAGAAATGTCTTGGTGAAGACGTGTGTAGTCTATTTGGTGGATGCACAATACTACAAATCGATGATCCTATCATGTACTAGCTCTTTGATGTAATGCATATGGATCTCAATGTGTTTGTTCCATTGTCTCTGCACTAGGTCTCTATAAAACTTGAGAGTACTCTGATTATCACACCAAATCGCATTTAGATGATGAAATTGGATTACAAGATCGGTGAGAAAGTTATGAATCCAAAGTGACTAAATAGTGACGTTGACTACTCCTCTATACTCGAACTTTGTTTATGATAGAGAAACAGTTGACTTCTTTTTGCTCAACCAACAGATGGGACCAGAACCCGAACTAAGCACATATCCCGATGTGGAATTTTGATTTATGATATCACCATCCCAATCAAAATCGATGAAGGCCATGAGATCCAATGCATAATAACCTTTTACATTGTGGATCCCATAACTTGTGGTTCCTAAAACATATCTAACCTGCCAAGTGTGGGTGAGATATAGAAGGATCCCCACACGCTGTCGATACAAGGTGTTTTCCACCACTAGTGTATCCACACCATCCTCAATATGTACCCTAGACAAAAAGTGTGTGGCTACCGACTTGCAGTCGATCATGTGGAATCTAACCAAGATATCCCTAGCATACTTAGTATGAGATAGCTTGGTTCCTAAAGCATCCTGATTGATCTCGAGACCAAGGTAATAGTGCAGTGGACCCATGTCTGTCATAGAGAATATGTTATGCATAATATCTTTGACTGCAACAATTGTTGAGGCTGAACTTTCTGTGATCAGGAGGTCATCAACATAAAGAAATAGGATTAGAAATAAGTTTGAGGTTCTCATCATGTAGACATGTGTGTCTTATTTTCATCTGACAAAGTGATGAGAGAGAAAGTAGGAATCCATATTTGCATACCATGATCTAGGTTCTAAATGAACCCATGTGGCTACTCCATGTAAATCTCCTCTAAGAGATCCTTGTGAAGAAAAGTATTCTCCATGTCTATGTGGTGAAATTCTCATGCCCTGGTTGTCGCAATAGAAAGGGCCAATCATATGGAATCCATATTTTCTATGGGAGCAAAGGTCTCATCATAGTATATCTCATGGATCTACTGAAAACCTTTGGAAACCAATATTTCCTTATACCTTCTCACATGTCCATCTACTACCTTTTTGGTCCTGTAGACCCATCTGCATCTGAAAAAAAAATTGACTGAAGGAAGCGGAACCACATCCCAAGTCTTGTTCTCAAGGAGAGAGTTATACTCCTTATGCATGGTGGCTTCCTAGAAGGGATTTCCTATAGCCTCTACATAGGTCTGTAGGTATAAATCTAGAACCATATAGCAATGCATCAACATCATTGGTTCGGTAGATGTGAGTGCATGAGTAGGATTCTCAAACCGAGATCTCATCCTCCTCCAATCTGTTGGATCCCCCACAAGGTCTAGTGCTTCCTATAGGGTGGTTTGTTCCCATTCGGGCATCTATGGTGGCTCAGAATCTACATGTTGATCATCGACATGCTCATCATATTTCAAATCAGATTTGAAACTCAAATATGAAGGATGATCTAAGTGATTGGACTCATCATCATTGATGTCTAGTGCAGGAAGTGGTACAGAGGTATCTGCATGTGGCTCCGACGATGCATACAAGGGATTTTCCTCAAGATGAACACTGCACTTAATGATGATCCTGTCATTAGAGGGATCAAGAAACCTATAACACTTCATACCATATGGATATCCCACGAATATGCATGTGGTATTCTATGGATCTAATGATTTCCTCTTTTAAGAGGGAATGTGGGCCCATGCACATGATCCAAATATTCAGAAGTGGGTGACCTCTAGTTTGGTGTCGCTCCATTCCTCATAAGGAGTCTTTTCCTTGGCAGATCTGTGAGGAGATATATTTTGAATGTGGTTGGAACAGTTAAGTGCCTCGGCCCAAAGCTTGGGCAATAGATATATTTCATGCAACATGCAAGTGCCCATCTCCTTGAGGGATCTTTTCTTCCTCTTGGCTACTTCGTTCTGCTGCAGAGTGTAAGGTATTGTATGCTGCAACTATATACCTACCTCTGAACAAAGATGTTGGAAATATAGATTCACATATTCCCCCTCATTTTTTGTGCATAGGATTTTGATCTTTCTCCTGGACTAAGTCTCTACATGTGTTTTGAAGTCTTTGAGATGCTCAAAAACCTTGGAATTCTACCTGAGAAAATACACCTAAGTGTATTGTGAGAAATCATCAATAAATGTAAGCATGTACCTTGCTTTGTTGATGGATGGATGAGGAAAGGGTCCCATCAAATTAGTGTGGATGATACCCAAAGGAGAGGAGGCCCTCCAGGCCTTCCCTTTCTCAAATTTCTCCTGGGGATGTTTTCCAAGAACGCATCCTTGACAAACTCCTTTGGAAAAATGTATGTTGGGTAAGCCAGTGACCATTTCTTGTTTCCATAGTTGTTGCATGTATTTGAATTTTAGATAGTTGAATCTCTTGTGCCATAATCTATTAGTATCATCAGCATGCATCAGTACTAAAGCATAATCAAATTTTTCAATGAACTTACTAAAAGTATACAAACGAGATTGATGGTTTACCTCACCAACAACAATCATGGAGTTATCATGGATATCATATATGGTTACGGAATTGGGTGTGAATCCATTATGTTTTTGTACCGGAATGTGTTATCTGATAAATGGACAGTAGATTCACTAAGTGTTTTGGAACATGCAAGACATTCTCAAAATTTATGTGTGGGAGTTCTACTCTCCCTTGGCCAATGACCTTAATTGGGGTATCATCTCCCATGAGGATGGGAGGATCCATGCATGCAGAAATAGAATATAAAACATTATTTGTTGCTACCATATGGTGGGATGCGCCTAAATATAATATCTATGCATCAAGAGAAAAGTTAATGGAAATCAGTGCTTCAGAGTTACCTCGTTTGGCTTGATCTTTCGGCTTCTTCTTGGCAGCTTCAGGAATGTGACCCCCAAGGTTGTTCCTTTGAAGAATCTGCACCATTTGATCAATTTTCTTTTTCATGCATGCAAACTCGGGATGATAATTGTGGTTGTAGTAACTACATTTAGTCTTCCCTTTCTTTCCATTTCCACCTTTGGATCCTGAGGAATCATCAAACAGTTTGGAGTAACCTTCCTTCTTTGGCTCTGCATGCACTTTTCCCTTGCCTTTTTGCTTGGTCTTTGGATTGCATGTGCTACTATTCTCATCCACAGCAAGTGCATGCACATTCAATCCCTTGATTATCCCCATCTCGATGAGATTGTCTTACTCATGCGTGAGGGCTTCAATAAACCGATCTAATGTTAGAATTTTCCAAGTAGATTTTGAAGTGAATCTGTTTTTATGGAAAGATGAGACAAAAACAAAATAATCTTGACCAAGTTTTGCTAGAATATAAAGGATTAATTGATTGTGTTGAGTGGTTTTTCTATTCCACATCCCTTTAGATGAAGGACGGGGGAATTGAAATTTGTAAACAAGTCCTGGATGTTATCAAAATTCCTCGAATCTAAGGAATTTATCTCATCCTCGAGCATATGGCCTCTCATTTTGTCCTGTTTTCCAAAGAGATCCTCCAACTTTGTCCAAATCTCATCTAGTGTGGTACAAGCTTCAATGTGAAACAAAATATCATGGGATATAGACCTATAGAGGAGGTTGTAGGTCTCATCCATGTGGTTGATATACATGTTCTTCTTGATAGCATAAGTTGGCTCAATCTTTGTCGTCATAGTAATCCGGTACAAGCCTTTGCATCTTAGTTGATGTAGAATTTTCAGCTTCCACTCGAAGTAGTTATGAGGCGTGAGAAGAATTGTGGGCGAGTAATCCATATTTTCTGACTACATCTTCTTCCTGTAGCTTCAAATAGAAGTGATTATATGATTTCTCCTAGCAATCAAGGCTTTGATACCATGTGAAGTTTTCACAACAAACCTAGCTAGTAGAAAATGAACACACAAAGATTTCAAGAGAGAATAGAAGAGAGTAGAATAAATGAATTGTATTCACTGTTGAGTAAAATGGTAAAATACACATGATATACTCTACATGGCTAAGTTAAGTCACCATAGTAGTGATCTAGAGAGATCTAGAAACTCACTGACAGAAACCGAAGTAATCTTCCACCTAGTCCTAGTTAATTGATCCAGGCAATCATCAATTAACTAAGTCACACATGTGGAAGTGAGAGAAATAAATGCAAGTGTTGGTGATAAAACTTAGGTTTCCATTCATGAGTGACTTCCAATATTCTAACTGAGTGTAACTGAATATGAATTGAAGAGGAGTGCCCTATTTTGTAGGGGAATATTCTCTAGAGAGAATATTCTCATCTAAGGAAACACTCTCAACATTGGACTATCAACCTTAGGAAAAGAATTGCCTAGGTGAGTGTGTAATATCTCCAACAATCCCACCCTCTATAAAAGGAGGAGAAAAAGACCTGAATGTGGGGGAGAAAGAGAGGAGGTATGCTTGAGTTCTGAACCTGAATATCAAATGACATGATGTTTTACTTCATCAAATAGCCTCGCAAATGATTGTAATGACAGAATGACTTACATTAGAGGTCAATCATTAGGGTGAAAGCAAGTTAAATTTCTTATGAAGGTAAATTTGTTCATTTGTGTTCATGGTTACGTATTCCTGGCATTTCTTAAAAGCTAACATGAACATGTACGCATAATGCCTTCTTAACAATTGGGGAGTTGAGTTAATAGGATTTTGCAGCATCTAAGGCTTCACCTATCTTGGTTTATCTATTTGTGATGAATGGCATATGGTTTCATAAAAATCCCACTTGTTGGGAGCCTAACCAATTATGAGCACTATTTTGGGTTATTTGGCTATTCAAATTAGATCTTATTATTATTAAAGAATATCATGTTTTTTAGCATATCTATTCTTTCTCTATGTATAGTATTATCTTTCATCTTTCCTACTTTTTCTTCTAAAAGATTATTTCAAATTTATGCTTTGTTACTCCATCTTGTTGTATAAAGTTGTCTTAGATAATATTTCTTTTAACTTTGTATCATTGTATTTAATTAGTTTTATGTTGTTTTTTCTTTACTAGTGAATCTAATTTCGATGTTTAATCATATTCATAGATGTAGGGTTAATCTAACTTTAGGACAGTGCCGTAATCTTTCATTTTAATGTGAAATCGACTACCAACCTAAGGCTCGTTCTAAAAATATATGTGCATACATTAAGGAGACTTAGTACCCTTTAGGTGGAACAATTCCACTAGCATGTTTAACAAATCAATATCCCAATGAGTACTTGATTTTATACCTTAAAGAAATTCCCATGTTTTCTTAAATCAATTCTTAGGGTTCCATCCCCTACTTTCACTTGGCCATCCCTACAAGAGTGTTTTCCATGTAGGTACTTGAATGTCACTTTTGAGCATCAACACGATGTTGTTGGCTCTATGAAAAAACTAAGGTTTATAGAAGGTGTCCAATAAAGGTTTGTAGTACTCTAGTACACCAATAGATTCAACCTTTTGAAGGAATTAGGTCTCACCTTAGGTATGTTTGATAGTTGGAAATTAAGTGGTGTGCATGGTATTGAAGATTTAGTGGGGATGTCGAATCCATTAGTTAATATTTTATCACATTCCTTTAAGAAAATGGAACTTAAAGCATGTACAATAAATACAACAATATAAAAATCATCTAGATACATAACAAGCACACAAAGTTCATGAGAAAAAAAGATTTTGATTGTATTAGCAAATCAAGTATTACATATCATGGCAATAACAAACTATGCATCTTCCATGAGAAAAACCAACACCAAAACATACATTGTCTCTCATAACATAATTGAACACTAATTGACTAACTAAAATCTTTACATAGCAATCCTCATTCACACAAACCAATGAGGTGGTTACAAAGGAATCCCCAATATACTAGAGAATCTTTTAGTTGTAACCCACTCATACAAAATGGTTTACGCATTTAGGAAAATATGTAGAGGGTCAGAGAGATTGGGCGTAGAGTGTTTAAAAGATGACTTATTGGACTCTACATACTCGAGTTTTTTCAATTTCACATACTCAAATGTATGCAACTTCATGTATTTTGCAAATTCATCTTCTACCGAACTTGGCTTCACACCAGTACTTACACAAAACTAGGCCATAAAATATCCCACTTTGCAATACAGCTTGTCTTTTAATGATCATTGCTTATAGTGGTATCCCCTAGTGTTGTATGAAGAAACATTACTTATTGAATCATCACAGTTTTGGACCTTTCAAATATTTAAATGGGTATCCAAATGACCAAAATGAGGGTATGGATTCCCTAAATAGAGTTGGAGTGTGAATTCAATCTAGCCATCATGGATACGTTCATCATGAAAGGTGTATAGAGATTAATTTCAAATGATATTATTCATAAGTTATGCTTCCAAGCACCCTAAGCTTGGTGGTGGCACTAAAAATGGGGCAAGTTGCCACATTTACTACATACAAACTTGCTTTAGGCTACAAATGGTTATGTTTCAAACCAAAGTTAGAGGGTCTTATAAGCAAACTTTGGCATCCCGAGTCAAAGTAGAAAGATTTTTTATTTTTTTAGCAGTGTTTAGATGTTGACTTGGAACTAAAGAAAACCCTTTTTGCATGGTTTCTCACTATGGGTGTTCTTCTAATAGATAAGGAATTAACATATTTGAAGGTGCAAAACTCGTGTTGTCCCTTGTGTGGGGGAGCTAAGAATTTAAAGCATCATTTTTGTTCTTTTCCTCTTTATAGACTTGCATGAGCCTCTTTTCTATTTTTTACTCTTGCCAAGTTCTCAAGGACCTAGGATCAAACCCTATGTAAACAATACCTCCCTTTCTCCATTTCATGGAAGGATGCATTATTAAGCAACCATCTCCATTGGGCTCTCTAGTTTCATTATATCTAATTGTTAGTGCAAATTGAAATGAGTTAATTCATTTGGAAGAAATGCATTGATGTTTGTTTATGCAAAAGAGCCTTCTTTCACTTTCTCTTGATTTGATGATGCCATGACATGTGCCTATTTTTTCTTGAAATTCATTATGCAACTACAAAAATTCACATGGAAATGGAGCATTTAGAACAACTTGTAGACTTTTATAGTTCCCTCTATACTATGAGCCAAGAGACACATGATCCATCCCATCCCTTGCCAGCTTAGTCTCATTGAGGTGATAGCAAGCCTTATCACTAAGAAGACTTGCAAGTTGAAGAGTGTAGGGAGTATGGGCGTAGTTGGTCTCCTCCCTCGGTTAAGATTGACAAGAACTGTTCTACATTGACCCAAGATTGTTTTTAGAATCCTGAGCCTCTAAGGATTCCAATGATGGTTTTGAACAACCCATGGATGATGATCCCACTATAATTGGTTGGGACCCTACTCCTCATGGCCATGATGACCCCTCACCTATTCCTAGCATTATTATTTCTTAGTGTTTATGATCAAGTTGTAGGCATTCAGACTTTGATTTTATTATTATTATTTATTTATTTATTTTGGAGACTTGCTTATCACAAATCCTTGTACTCTTGTGTTTTGGCATAATCCATTCCACATTTTTTAATTGTGATAGTATTTGCAAGTGCTGATAGTGGAATTTACATGCATGCTCTGCCCTTTTTCTTATAAACAGATATACATAATGTTTTATTTGCAATCAAAAGACACTTTATTGAGAAAAAATAGT